>PVHX01023972.1:0-24812 GCA_004024805.1 Geosciurus inauris
CCTCACTATTCTTCGAGGCAGACAATCCATGGGTTCTGTCTGGGCTTGTTTGTTAGCTTTCTGTTTTTCTGTTCTCTCCCTTGCAATTTCATCCCTTTCCAACCTTTCAACTGACACCTCTCCACCGGTGTTGTGGAGCTGACTTGTACCAGCTCCTGAGGGCTCACTGACAGCATCTCTTCCCAATTCCACATTCAATAGCATAACTGTAGGAGCAGAAGATTAGTTGACAGTATGAATCCAGCTCCCCTTTCCCCAACCTCTATGTCTGATCACTCACCATTTAGCAGGATGCCACTGCCCATACCCAGTATTCAAGGTCTTTCACAGTCTGGATCCAACCTATCCTGCAGCCTATCTTCCAACTCCTCTCTTTACGTGGCTTTTTCTCTATCCTCTATGTCAGCCATCCTACCGCTCTACCTTCATTCATATTAAGTCCTTACTCTTCTCCCTGAGGTACCCCCCCAGCCTCAGCCTCAGCCTCAGCCTCAGCCTTGCCTGATCTTCCATCTCAATTTTGGGGAGTCTCTTGTGTGACATTTTTCACGTTTCTGTTTGTAACACAGCTACTTGTATACCTGTGTTTTCTCATCCAAAAAGTCAAAAGCACACTGAATCATGACCCCAAATTTTTCTGTTTGGTTTTGTTTTCTGTAGTGCTGGGATAGAACCCAGGGCCATGGGCATGCGAGCCAGGCATTCTACCACTGAGCTGCATCCCAGCTCCTCTCTTCTTCTTTTAGTAAAATGTTTGTCTTCTACTTTTTCTGTCCCCTACCTTAAATAGTTCATGTATCTAATACATGTTTTTTCAAATCACCAGATTTATTCAAATGGGAAAAATTTCAGATCTTATAGAGTATATGGGATGTCAAAGTGCTTTGATTTAGAACAATTGACTTTGAATCTTTTTGATTGCACAAGTCTTTGAAAGAGGTGCCAAAATATTCTTAAAAAAAAAAACAAAAAAACCCCAAAGAACTATGCTTTGGATTTTTTCTTTCTCTCTCTCTCTCTCTCTCTCTTTTTTTTTTTTTTTTTTTGAAAACCAAGGTTTGGGGTTTTTTTTTTGTTTTGTTTTGAATATGAGTGACAATAGAAGAATTCTTTCAAGGTGGAAATATAGGAAGTCGTTACCTCCTCATGGTTGATCCTAGCTAATATCACACTGAAATTCCTTCACCCCAAACTGAGTGCCTCCTCTATGTAAGATACAATATTATATGCTCTCTCTCATAAAATACTTGGAATTACCAGAAAATATAATACCTTCCTCAATTTTTGTGTGCTAATGGCATTGAAAACAAAGAGGGTGATTCATGTAGAGCAATCCATATTAAAATTTAAAATGCATTAAAATTAAATAAAGGGCATACTTCAAGAGCACATATAATTTACATTTGGGTAATGAGTGAATAGATACTTCCTTTGCAGAATTTTCCCTTGGTATGCTACGAGCAATGTCAACTATTGATGCCTTCAGCTTATAAATGGAGTGTAGTCATAGAAGCAGAATTTTAAAATCCATTTGCCTGGACTCTTTCTCTCCAAAAAAAAAAAAAAAAAAAGTCTCTATTGTGTGCCTCTTTATCTATTTCCTGATAGCTTCTCTCATTTAATTTTACTGCTATTGACGGTAGTAGCCATGTGTTTGCATGTGTGCATGTGTGTGTTTGAGCCAGGTAATGCAGAGTCGGGCAATGTGGTCATTCTTGTGTTTTGACATTCTCATATCGCATACAAACAAAAGAGGATTTCCTTAAGATACAGGACATCCCACAAATTAATGAGAACCAACTTCATTTCATGGAAGCAGTATTTGATATTTCACACTGAAAACCTAGGATTTCTTACAAGCCAATATGTTCACATTGTATTGGACTGGGCTTTTCAGCTACAGCCCTGATCCAGGTGGCAAGATGCAGGACACATGACCTTCAGGGGAAATTCACTCAGTAATTATTCTAGCTCTGGGAATGTCCTAGATCTTGACAATTCTCCAGGAAAGGGAGGTGGGCAGAGCAACAATGTTCTTCAACCCCCAGAACTGCTTAGGAACTTGAAATCACTGGACTGTGCCCAGCTTACTTGGGGAAACAACATCAAACCTAGCTGGCATCGTCTCAGTCGGGCTTCCCAAATCTTAGTGGATTGAGCCAATCCTTTTTTCCACTGGCCTGAAAACAGTTCCAGAAACCTGTCTTGGAAAGATGAGGGTGCTATTGTCAGAGCCACCCCATACAGAACCTTGAGGCAAATATGAAAATGGCACCCTTCTGAGCAGCTGCAACCTCCCCTCAGAGCACATGGCTGCTGGATGAGCAGGGTATAACTGGGTTTCACTTCTACAAGTCCCCCCCCCCCCCAGGTGCTCTTACCCAGACACAGCCTTACATAGACGACAGCTCAGACTTAACATTGTTCCCTTGCTGTTCTCATTCCCAATATTATGGACAGAATAGCAACCGTAGAGTATTTCGAGCTTAATATTTGCAGTTTTCAGCAGTCCCTTGATAACATTCCATCAAGTGAGATCTGCTGATAATAAGCCCCTTAATTACTCTGTTGGCCTCCCAGTTTGCCATATCCTGTCCGCTTCAGACACGTCATTGCCAAGGTTATAAGCAGATGTGTTCGAGATAAAGCCTGACTACAAGATGACTCTCATAGTGGTTTATCTCTAAGACAGGTCAGGATAATTTCCCCATTGTATCAAATTATTTTAAGCCTGCCTTGTGTGACTGCATGTTATAATCCCAACCTATTATAGACATCAGGTCCTTAAATAACCTTGTAAAAGAATTGTTAAACCACTGTAACATGATCATAGGGAATTTGTCCTGAGTTCTATGGGAATTATAAGAAATGAAATATATATATATATATATAATTTAGCTCCATACTGGAATTATATTTCTTTTCAGCTAATCCAAAAACATAGCCTACTTCTCACTCATTTCTCTGTGATAGAAGTGTCCTTTGCAAGGGTATCCTTGAAGCCATAGGTCCAGAAAAGATTCCCTCTCCAGAAAGATGAGACCTTGTCACAGGAGAGAGAAGGAGGAGGAGGAAGAAGAGAAGGAGAAGGAGAAGCAGCAGCCAGGTATCTTGTCACCAACTAGAAAGGATTAAACAATCAGCAGAGAAGTGGAAGTAGATTAGTAAGATTATTTTCTATGCCGCAGCCTAGCACTGTGCCTGGTACATGATCAATGTTTGCTGAGTGACTATTTATGGGGGGGGGGTCCAATGCACAATGACCTTGTGATATATACCATTAATCAGGGACTCAGGTCTTTAAGATATGGAAAATCACTCCAGGCTTCTGGCTCAGTTTTAGTCCATGCCTTTAGAGACTGAGGTGCTGGCACCGTTTTACAAATCTCCAAACGGGTTACGCTTTTCTGTATTTTAGACACAATGAAAATGCCAATGATCACATGTGCCTCACTGCATAAACATATCCTGACAGGTTTTTTTTTTTTCTCAAATAGCTATTTAATTTACAAAGAATGTTGCTATTATTAAGGACATGTTGGTTCCAATGGATTAAGGCAGATCATCACATTTTATAAACTGCCAACATGTAGTGACACTTTCCTCTTTAGGATGAGTTTCATCCAATTGAAGTGCTGGTTTCTGGTTTGTGACTTCAATCCATTTCACTGACTCATAGAGGGTGGAGTGAAATGGCAAAGCCTCTGGCCCTTCGGTCAGAGGATTTCACGTTTCTGGGTGATTATGCGTGTATGCTCAGACCGCAGGAGGTGCTGTGGAGAACCATGGTCAATAATTACCACCCTGCAGCTGACTTTCATGTATTTCTAGACCTGCTTTCACATAAACATGTTGGATCAGAGGAAACAAATAAAAATTAAGTCTGTCATTAAGCTAGAGAAATTTGGAGGGATAGGGAGGTAGACTATGTCATGGTTGTGCCAGCTAGAATGCTGCCCAAAGAGAGACAACCAGCACCTCTTCACTCCCAGGGACATGACGTACCAGCTACAATTACTGCCTGTCGTAAGGGATGCAAAACACTGGCCAAACACAGCATAACAAAGCGTCCATTGTACGCACAAGTGCATAGGAATATAAATATAGAAAACTAAATATTATTGCTGTGGAAAGAAGTTGTGGATCCTTCTGTGCTGGCAACTTTCTGAACTGGGCAACTGGAAACCTCAAAGAGTATCAAACCCTGTATGTTATGTATTTTCTCTCACATACATACATACCTATGATAGTTTCATTCATAAATTAGGCACAGTAAGAGACTAATACAAAAACAATGAAAAAAGGCAATTATAATGATATACTATAATAAAATTGCCAATGTCACTAATCTTGCTTTTCAGGGCCACTGTTAAGTAAAATGGGGTGACTTGAACCTCCTCCACTGTGATACCAAAATGTTCTGTGATCTGATAATCCAGGGGCACCAGGCAGGATGGAGTAGTATAGAGTGAGATCTTGTCACACTACTCAGAGTAGCACACAATTTAAAACTTGTAAGTTGTTTATTTCTGGAATTTTCCATGTCATATTTTAACTGAAGTCTTAAAAAACAGAAAAAAGTGGACTAGTATACTTTTGACCAAACATGTTCATCCAGCTGTTGAAATGTGAGGAGGAATTAATGTCCTTCCTGGAACAGCTGAAGGAATACAGATAGTGCTGGGGTTGTGTGACAATTGAGAATCTAGAATCGGATACAAAAATTCAACTGAGGTATACAGGCTCTGTGGTGCTTTTGTGTTTAATATGTTTCTTTCTAGGTAAACCCATTCAGAGTTAGGAATGGTTTAATTTTGGAAAGATTGGTGTTAATAGATTGTTGATTTAATGGACATAAGCACAAATAAAAATCAAATACAACCAATTCTTGTGTATCTGGGTCAACACAAGAGAATGGAAGGACGGGATTCAAAATAAAGGCAATGAAAAAATCTTGCATAATTCTTCTTCAAGAGCATTTCTGGATTCATATCTATTGATACACCTGAATTTTGGTGATTTTAAATGTTTCAAGCAAAATAGCAAAACCCATTTTTTATTTGTTCTTTTTAGATATACATGACAGTTGAATGTATTTTGACATACATGCATGGAGTATTCTTGTGGTTGTACATGATGTGGAGTTACACTGGTCCTGTATTCATATATGAACATAAGAAAGTTATGTCTGATTCATTCTACTGTCTTTCTTATTCCCATCTCCCCTCTCTTCCCTTCAATACAATGAACTTCTATTCTGTCTTTCCCTACCCTCCTTGTTGTGGATTAGCATCTGTATATCAGAGAGAATGTTTGGCCTTTGGTTTTTTAGGATTGGCTTATTTTACTTAGCATGATATTCTCTAGTTCCATCCATTTACTGGCAAATGCCATAATTTCATTCTTTTTATGGCTGAGTAATATTCCATTGTGTGTGTGTATATATATATATATACACCACATTTTCAGCAAAACCCAGTTATGAAGAAGATGGAAGAGGACCAGCCATCTTTCTACTCCTTCCTGCCCCTCACTCCACCCAAGAAACTGACCATGTTGCCCATTGACACTGCACATGCCTTACCCTGAGCAAAACCAAATGAGAACATGGTCATGGGCAGTCACTAACAAAACTACTTATATACACACACACACATGCACACCACGCAAGGACGTTCTCTTTCTTGGAAGCAAAAGCTCTCTCTTGCCTGTTCTTTTCACTCTGGGTGTGGGAGAGCAGAAAGAATGTAATTTCTGTGACACCCTCCCACCTCAGTTATTCTAACTTGAGCTCTTTTGTCAAGCTCCAGAATTTAAGCTCAATCGCTTTGCAAGGATGTTATGGACAAATCCAGTCATCTTGTCCAGTAGTGTAAAGCATCATTTCTTCAGCCCTTTTGCTGAGTACTAGTTCTACAAGATGTTAATAGATTTACTGTAAAATTAAAATTTTTAAACCAAATGTTTGGGTGCATTTCCTTCTGGATAACTTTGGAATTTATTGATGAACATTATTATGTCAAAAGCTCATAAACATGTTATTGTAAAGCAATTTCTTTGTTGAACACATGGTTTTCCTAATTTCTTTAATAATAAAATCTTTTAGGGGAATATCTGTAAGCACCTATAGAACTAATGTTAACAATACTTATTTTTGTTGGAATATCAAAAATATCTAAAAATATCTAAAAATATCTAAAAATATCAAAGAAATGGGAAAATTATTATCTGTATATAAAAGAAAATGTAAATGAAAGCACATATATTTAATAATACTTCAATATTTTATATTGAAAAAAACTTTATAAGCCACTGTAGCAGTGAATCTCTGAAATTAAGCAATGCTATAGTTTTAAATAAAAATGTTTATATAAATATACTTTCATTTCTATCATGTTCCCACTTACTGGAATAATAATATGATAGTACTAGTTTTCCTTTAAAAAATGAAATTAGCATATTAAGTACAAACTGTACATACAATTAAGAAACTGCAATGCTGAATATAACTTATGAAGCTATGAACTGTATATTAGTCCATTTTTTCCTATTGATTCTCATGCTGGGATCTGTTAAAAGAGTTAAGTTTTTTTAAAAGTTGCTTTTCTTCTGAATTCTCATGATGGAAATAAAGATGTCTCATGAGCACAATTTCCTCAAATCTTTTAGAGTATGACATTTTCACAGGATCATCACTACAGTAAATGTGGAATCCACATTTACCTTTATCCCTATGAAGAACATTTTTGCTTTCCCAAGATGAGCCCTTCTAACCTGGGCGCATCATTCCTGGTCTTAGGCACATGCAGGAAGGACAGCTGGTTCCCTACCTGCTGTGCTAATCTAGCCCCTTGTCCTGGCCTGGGGCTCCTCTTCCATTCCATTACCTCTTACAGCTGCATCCCTGGCTTGACTCCTCTCAGCAAGGCTCACAGGAATCCTGGTCACTGCCTTCACCCACAGGCCAGAGTGGGCCTCTTGATCAAACTCCTGCCCTACAACGTGGGGAGTGAAAGCTTTCACTAAATAGGGTCATCTAGAATCACAAGCACCTCAGTAAATTAGTAATACTAAAGGGGGGATTTTTCAACTGGAGTTGACTTTAAGCATGGAAATTTTTAAAATCTCAAAAGAAAAAAAAATTAGGAGGTGGAACTTAAGGGGAAAATATATTATTCTATTCTGCCAACTCGTTCAGTCTTTCTGAAAATCATTGCCATGTATTTTAATTTTTCTTCCCTTAGCAACCACTTCTCATTTGTCAGCTGCCTACCGTGACACGTTTTACTTAAAGATTTTGGTAAAAATACTCAATGAAGGAGGACTCAACTCAATTTCCCCTTTCTTTTTCATTTAATTACTTCCTTTAGGCCTTCTCCCTGACCGACAGGTTGGAATACTTAATCTAGTGGTTTCAAAGGGTGATCCCAGGAACTCAGGGACGGGAAGCTGAGATTCTTTCAGGGAGTCCGTGGAGGTCAAAACTGTTGTCGAAATAGCATTAAAATGTTCATTAATATTTGCTTTTTTCACTCCCATTCTTTCAGGAGGGTTTATGTTTGGAAACTCACCACAGGTTTCTATAAATATAAATCTCTAAGATAGCATGAAATGGCTGTCCAGATTTAATTAATGTCAGTTGCCAGACAATGTGCTCCATAATTGCACATACAATTGGCCCTCAGTACCCATGACTTCTGGATCTGCAGAGTCAACCAACCAGGAATCCAGAATCATGAGAAAAAATGTTTTGAGTCTGTAGTAAACGTGTACAGGCTTTTCTCTTGTCATTATTCCCTAAACCATATCGTATCACAATCATTTACGGAGCACTGCCATTCTACTAAAGGTTATAAGTAATCTATAGATGATCAGAAGTGTACAGAAGGATAAGCATGAGTTACATGCAAATTCTCTACCATTTACTATAAGGTACTTGAGCATCAGATTTTGGTATCAGCTGGTGGGGGTGGAGCCCTGGAATCAATCTCCCCAGAACATATACAACAGCTATACACAAGTACTGGTCATTACTAAAACCCCATGGGACAGATACTACATCAGTCTTGTTAATGAGTAAACTGAAGTTCAAAGAAGTTAATTTATTCATCTTTGTCCTTCACAGTCCCACATGCCCAGTAGTCAGAATTGGAATCTGGGTTTATCACATGGTTTTACCTCTACAAGTTCATAACAGCATCTGCCTGAATGATCACATTATTTTCTTTTTGAGAAAGTGCAAGTTATACATAAAGAAAAACTTTGTTACATAAAAAAACTTTCTCTTTACCCATTCTTTTAATCTAAATTGTATGATAACAAGTTTTGATTTACAGGTAGAGAATTGGATTGATACTCTGAGTGTTAGTAGATGCAATTATTGCCTACTAATTTGTGTATGAGCCTTCAATTAGAATACTTTATTTTTTTTAACCAAGTCATAATATCCAAGAGTGAATGCTCTCAAATTAATGAGGTTCAGCTGACGTGCTGGTTACCTGGCATGATGTGCAAAAGAGGGGCGTATTTCTGAATGAAGTTTGTTTTACGTAGTCTTTGACATTTTAAGAAAGAATGACAGGACTGTCCTTTTATATTACACTTTTAAATTCAACCAGAGGACACCGAACAATGGGGCACCCAAAAAGTAAATAAAAGTTCCAAAGGCACATCTGAGCATCTCATTAAGATCAAAGAGCTCAGTGATATTTTTGCAGGGCTTGTGTTTCACATATCATAGTGTTTCTGCTTTTATTGATCATTCATCTGGACCTGCCAATAGGACTATTCTGGTCAGATGTCTGTAAGGGTCCCCAGCCTCCACTTCCTGCTCTCTTAGAAAAGGAGAAAAAGAAAAAATTGGCTTTAAAAATGCATTTACTACCTGTGGGATCAAAAAGCATTTTACTACTCACATGCCTGGCTGTCGTAGACTTCATTGCATATATTAGCTTGTTAATTAGCCCTTCATTAGCTTTGTCTTCATGGGTAAGTGTTCCCTCATGATGAGGGTGACGGATTTCACTTGTTCTCTGACCAGTGCTTCTAGTGGTGACAGAATCTGCCACATAGATAATTTTAGTCAGGTAGCATAGACATCTTCGAGTTCTACGTCATGGTTCCATTCTAATAATGGGCACGTTTAAAAGGCTTTGTGTGGTATCAGAAACGACTACTTTGACAACTGCTTTTCCTCAAGCTGTATGACTGAGTTTGACTGAGTCCACTTGAGTAACTCGCTGTATGGCCTTCTTAAGAAAGTTCACTGGGGCCCATTGTTTGTGATATTATTGACTTAACATTCATTAAGAGACTCATAAAAACTTACTTCCTGCATGTTCAGGGCATAGTGTTTAAGCTGTAAATACGGCAATATGGGTGTAAATATTGGCTTCCAACTCTTCTTTGAGTCATTTATTTCCTTTATCTTATTGACTCTAAATTGCCATTCTCTTTTGTTTAGCCTGGCCCTTTCCCAGTCTCCAAATGTGCTTTCCGAATTCCCAGTGGCAGTTTTGTTGGGATTCTTCCCGAAAGAGTCAGGGGGCACCAAACCAGGATAATTTTTGTTCTCACTCTGTTCCAGACACTCCGTAGTGGCTGAACACGAAGACGGCGCTCCACTGGGATGACCTTTGATTCTTGGCTAAGGACAGCAGTTTCACTAAGGGAATTCACTCTGGTGGACGGGCTCTAGTGTTTGTCGAGATCTCTGTGGAAACAAACACTCAGGGGTCTTTGTAGCAAAGTCCAGAAATAATTAAGTCAGGAGATTCCCCACCCCTAAAAAATGTCAGGTTACACTTAAGGACTCTGTAATTGATGCACTTGTCATAATTACTGCTTTTTCCCAGCACTTTCCCTTTTCCCTTTAACTGAGAAAAATACAAAAGAAAAGTCAACTGAATCAAGACATAAAATCATTTTTACAGCTGAATAAGCTTTGTCTTTGGTTGTTTTTAAAAAATGAAATAAATGGAAAAATATTTGTTGGAGAATAATAAACACACCCAGGTATTTGCTGCTATTCTAAGGCCATGCTAAGACTGAAGTGGCTCGGTAAGACCACCTGTGTTTCTTGGTTTGAGCCCAGCAGAGCTTCAGAATTTGTATAGTTGATTTCAGTCCAGCGACCTGGCTACATTCTTAAATCTCTTACTCAACATGAGGCATCAAGATCACTGGAAACTTTAACAAAAACATCAACAACTGGAAGAGCCAGCGAGCCTATGGTTTGACCCCCAGCCTGCACACCCTTACATCAATCTCTTTCTAATCTTCTGGGAAATTAGTTCACCCTTCAAGGCAGGAGAAGGGGCAACCTGAGGGTACAGCTGCTCAGTTCCCCTGAGGAGATGAAGAATCTGCAATCACCCCAAAGCACACATTTAGATGCTTGCTTTTTAATCTACTTTCCACTTGGCCAAGTGGACGCCTCCATAATAATTCTAAAAGCCTCAAACAAAAAGCTGTACAACTCTTCTAGCATCCCACTATGGAATGCCATAAAGGAAATATAATTCCAAATCGTTTCAGTAGCGATTAATACACTACAACTCAAGCAGTTCCTCAAGGAAGCTTGGTCTTTAGCCCAATAATCTAAAACACATCTTTGAAAACGGTAGCTGAGGAGGAAGGGAAAAGATAACAGATCTTATTTTCCACTTGTCTTTTGGTACACTTCAAAATAATTTGAATACTTTCCAAAGTAGCTATTTTGGATGATTTATTCAAGTTTCCAAATGTCTACTAAATTTAACTACCTTTATCTAAAGAAGATCATAAAGCGACCATATCAGCTTCAATAGGAAGGACAGCAAGTTGTAGGTATAGTAAGTACCATGACTGAACTGGGCACCCTGGTTCTTGGAGGCTACTAGCCTTCCAGGGCCCATCTGTGTAGGCTTGGACAGGTCATTTAAGCCCCTGGAGTTCTCAGATGAAGTGAAAAGATAGAATAAGATTCTGCCACGGTGCATTTTACAAACACACTGGGTTAATAGGTATTATGTGAAGAAAACCTTTTATGCTTTTTTATGTTTCAGAAATGCTGTACCATACAAAGTTATATGGAGATTTAAAACAGGATTGTTCAAATCTTTTAATATGCTAATTATCATTGTACATGAGAAGTTACAATATGAAGCTATATCTGAGTTTATTTGACCATGGGATGCCTGTAATCTAAGGTGCTTCTTGCTCTAAAATCCTATTTCTTGATGTGAAGTAATGCCAGGCATGGTGGCACAGGCCTGTATCCTCAGCTCTCAGAAGGGTGGGGTGGGAAGAGCTCTGGAGCTTAGGAGTTCAACACCAGTCTGAGCAACAAAGTGAGAAACTGTCTCAAAAATAAAAACCTGTGATAATTAATTACAAATTGCCACATATACAAAGGTCATCGTCATTAATCATTAATCACCATTGAATAATGTACCTCACAAATGGATTGCAGGAACATGGAACAGAGCAGGGACATTAAAATCACATCTCAGTGAGAAGGCTTTCCTGTTCTCCACCTTCCACCTATTCTCCTTTTCCTTGTGAGGCAGGTCTCCTATGCATGCATGCCTTCATTGGAAAGATAAGGCTCCAAACTTACCATAACATAAGCTGGCATTACCTCTGGCACCCTGTCAGCCTTCGTGCCTTTCCTCTGCTCTTCTAAAGGATCAACAAAGTGCTTTCCACTCAGCATTTATTCACCACAAATCTATCATCTATTATACAGAAAATAAAATAAATTTCATTTTTTACAAAATTTCAAGAAGTAGCTGGGTGTGGTTGCACATGCTCACAATCCCAGCAACTTGGGAGGCTGAGGCAGGAGAATCCCAAGTTTGAGACCAGCCTCAGCAACTTGTAGAATCCTCAGCAACTAAGGGAGCTTTGTCTCAAAACAACAAATAGAAAGGGCTAGGGATGTGGCTCAGTGATAAAGCATCCCTGGGTTCAATCCCTAGTAGCCCCCAAAAAGTAGCTCCAGTTATAACCTTCTATTTTAATTATGACAGTTTCCTCATCCTAATATTCATGTGTGACTAACCCATGCTCTAATTGGATTTTATAAGTTTCTTTCACTTTTTTGTTATAATGTAAGCTTTATAGGATATAAAAGCAAAAATAATGTGAATATGAAGTAACTGAATTGTCTTTCTAGTAGTAATTTGTTAGCATGTTTTCTTATCTCAATCTTTGTCTTTTCTCAAATTGTAAAAGATTGATCTGTGGTAACTTTATGTAAATAATAAAGAGTACAAAGTTCAATTTTTAATAGATTGATTTTTTAATTATAAGCGAAAGTAAATTATAATCATGTTTCCTTGTCAAAATTATTCATCAGCTTCCCTCTACAGGTTCAATCCCTGTTCAAGGTTGTGATGTAACTTATTTAATATGTGGGACTATGAAAATGTGGTTCTCAGTCCTCTTGCTACATGGAGTGCATTTGACTGATGGCTTCGGCTGCTACTTGCTGAGTCCACCCACCCCTGAGTCTGAGCAAAGGCCACACTTCCCATGGGTATCCCTGAGAGACAGATGATTTCTTTGATAGGCAACTTTGGCTAGGGGACTCTACCAGTCTTGCCAAAACTGCCCTCCTATCTAAGACTTTCTTCCCCAACTCCCTTCCTTCCTTCATTTACCAAGGTGAGACCTTCATTGTGGTCTGATGATTCTCCTTTCCCATTTTGTCTCACTTTTATGTATTCCAGTAAATTTGTTTCATTACTAATCTTACTTTGGTTTTTGTTTTTCTGGAGGACCTAGCTACCATGAACCAATTCCCTATTTTAGACATTTAGGTTTATTTCAAGTGTTTGGGTTTGTAAGTAAATTTCTTGTAAGATCTGATGCATGGTCATTATTAATTTAACCTTTAGTATATATTCTTGGGAGTATAATTGTGGCTGCATGAAAAGTATATTTGAATATTTTATTGTTTCTTGATATACATTGGAACACTACCTTCTAAAAATTATTACAATTTACATAACCATGGCAAATTACTTCTTTTCTTTTGAGGTATTTATATTTTATCTTAGTGACTTTTAAGAGAGTTTTACACAGCAAAGGCAACAAACGTAGGAAAATAATTTCAAATGTTCACAATAATATAAATACTCAATCCTAAATTGAAAAATCTTAAGAAATGAATTCCAAGCTGGGTGTGGAGGCACAGGTCTGTAATCCCAGTTGTTCTCAAGGGAGGCTTAGGCAGGAGGATTACAAGTTCAAGGCCAATTTGGGCAATTTAGCAAGACTCTGTCTCAAAATAAAAAAATCAAAAGGCCTGGGGATGTAGTTCAATCGTAGAGTGCTTGTCTTGCATGCATAAGGCCCTAAGATCAATCCCTAACACTGCAAAAAAAAAAAAGAAAGTGAATTCCACCTACTGTCATAACACTTAAACCTCCCCCACAGTCACAGATACACATAAACTCACAGTATCTAGAAAATATTGTACATGGCATTATTAAATTGAACAAAGCAAAATAGAAAAATGTGTCTTTTGGAAGAATTCCTGTGGAGCCAATAATGTTGCTGGTAAATGCTCTTGGTGAGCAGCTAACAATCTGGCTAGAGATAGCAGAGGAATTTTGTGTGGGCATGTGCATTAGTTTACTTTCCAAAATAATCCCATCTGGATGTATGAGAAATGTTCTATCTGTTTCAGCTCATTAGGAGATGAGATTCAAGCAAACATGCTCATTGATTTAACATGCTCTATCCTCCAGAAATGAATCATCATTTCAATTTGCTCTACCAAGTTTGGAGATGGAAGATGATCCACAAGTGTTTTCTGAGTTGCCCATTAATTTACAGCTTAGAAAACTATAACATTTTATTGGCTGTCTCTGAATCAGGCACCCCAAACAATCGGAAACTTGGAAAGTCAAGGGAAGGACTAGTTTAAAGCTCAGCTCTAATTTGTTTTAATTGCTTCTTCAACCTTTGGAGTCAAGGAGACAATTTTACTCATTTTAAATAAAGTGGCCCTGTAAAAAGATACCTGATAGGACTCTCAATTTTCTACAATAAGTCTCAAGTCAAAAATAGACCTCAAAAGTATACTTTACCGAACTCTAAATAGTTTAGAATTTGCACCATTTTCCCATGTAAACAATGTTTATTTTCCATTCCTTTCTATAGCCAACTGCTGTCCAACTACTGGATTCCCTAGTTAATAACAAAAATCCTACTAAGCCCATAATGGACTATATAGAGTTGTGCAGAGTTACAAAAAAAGCATGGTTCCCCACCCTTAGGGTCTCCTTGGCTAGTGGAAAACAGAAATGAAAATGCCTGAAAACCATTTAGGTCCATTTAAAAACTCCAAAGTATCAACTTACTTTTAAAGGGCACTAATAGAGGGAGCTTAACATTTGCATTACTGACTTGAACAAAACAAAGGAAATGAAACCATGAGCCTATTAGAAGGACCAAGGAAAGATGCCGACTTTCAGAAGATTACATATTAATTTTCCCAGAAAACACATCTTATTTTAACTTTTGATGTGTCTCTTTGAAGCAATTTTCTATGAAGATTAGTGTGTTAATATCTTCACAACCAAATCTTCCATTTTGACTTCAACATCTAGACCATTAACAATAGGGAAGTGTGTGTGTGTGTGTGTGTGTGTGTGTGTGTGTGCATTCTAATTGGCTAGAGTATTACTGCTAAGATTCTCTTCAGTACTGAGAAAAAATGACACTAACTAAATGAAATAAAGCAAGACTGTGCGAAGTAGCACAAGAATGCATAAACACACATTTGTTTGTAATCAATGAAAACATTTATATTGAGATTTTTAGGACCAAGTGATTTAAAAGGATGTTTTCTGCATTTAAATTAGGATGGCAGAAATGTATCTGTTTTTATCAAAGCCCAAAGGAGTCGGTAAAACTGATGCCAGGGAACCTGTTTCCCTCTTGAGTTTGGATTGGATGAGTTATTGTTCAGGATCTGGCCTAAACTGTCAAGTTGATACTTTCAGTGTGCAAAATTAAAGACCATCACATTTAGTCCAAAACTGAGCACAATTTAGAGAGAGGAAAGGTTCCTGTTTGTGGTGGCAGAATAATGGTCACTGAAAACTGTTCATGACCTAATACCCAGAACCTGAGAAGATGTCCTATGACATGACTAGTCGGAGGTGGAGTTAAAGTTGTCAGCTGACTCACCTTAAAATGAGGAGATTACCCTGGATTATCTGAGTGGGCCCAAAGAAATCATAGATGTCCTTAACTAACAGAAAGGAGTCAGATTCCAGGCGAAAGTACTGTGAGACTCAACCGTCAGTTGCTGGTTTTGAAGATGGAGGTTGACCATGAGCCAAGCAAAGAATGCAGAAGCTGGAAGGACTGGAAAATAGATTTGCCCTTCAGGCTTTAAGAAAGAAATGCAGCCATCCCTACATCTTGATTTTAGCCCAGTGAAAGCTGCTTCAAACTTTTGACCTCTAGAACTAAAAGATAAATCTGTGTTGGTTTAGGTCACTAAAGTTATGGTACAGCTGGAATAAGAAGACACTGTATGATTTTTTCATTCTTTTGGAATTTTCCAGGGTGAAGATGTATATATGTATGTGCACATGTACGTATATGTGTATTAAATGTGTACATACAATATATAAATATACACATAAACATTTATTTTGGGATATGCAACTATATGTGCATTTGTAGTGCTTTTACATCTGAGTTTCTAATTATAATGGCATGTTTAACTCTAAATTCAGTTTTTATAGACAAGTCTTTTTAGGTGAGTATAACCCAGAAGTAGTATTACAAAATTATTTGGAAAAATCTCAAATCTTAAAAGTAACTCTCTCATGTTATTTTTGAGGGGTGTTATATGACTAGAGACTCATCTCTGGAAAAACAAAAGCTACTGGTTGCCAGATCTTTCGGAACTGCTGTTCTTCAGCCAACTGCCTGGATTCCTTTGATTCAGCCACTTAACAGGCATGTGAAGATGGTACCTTATTTAAACCCTCTTGGCCTTATTCTGCTCATCTGTCAAATACTAATAGCCCTAATACTTAATTTACAGGATGATTATGAGAATTAAATGAGCTAATTCACTCACTATAGAGAACAATGCTTAGCACAGTGAGCATGTAATAAATGGTATCTATTATTTGTTTGGCCTCTTTATGATTGAACTCAACAAATTTAGAAAAGACATTTGGTCCATTTTCTTAATTCTTACTTAAGAATTTCCTAACCAAACTATAGAAGCAATAATTCTTTTCATTTTTTATTTTTTCTACCATGATATTAATGCCTTAAACTCTACTAAAATATATTCCACAGTGTAGGAGTCTCACTGAAGTGATAAACTCACCTTTTGTGCTCACAGAGCAGCCTTTGAGAAATTAAGAAAAATTCAGATAAGTATGAAAATAGCATTTTTCTTAGATAGGGTTGAAGAACATGGCATGAAGCTTCAGCCATAATGACACTTTCTCCTAATTTAGATCTTAGGATTTGCCTAAGGAAAGAGTTTATAAATCAGACTTTGCTTAGCCAAGTAGCACTGCAAATCCTGATGGGCCTCTCCCATATCCAGCCTCAAGAAAGAAAATGGAGGACCACAGGTCTCTAGACTGAAACAGACAAAACCCAAGAAGGATCAACAAAATCAAGAAGAGCTAAAAGATACTGGGCTCTGAATTCTCCCCTAGGCTACACTGGACAAAATGAAAGTACCTCAGTGCATTTGCAACGGATGAGTGGCTGCTATGTTTCAGGCACCAGACAGACATTCTCACATCCTCATAAGAATCCTGCTGGGCACATCAATGTTCATAAGCAGTTCAAGTCACAATAGCTAAACTATGGAACCAACCTAAGTGCCCTTCAACAGATGAATGGATTTTAAAAATGCGGTACATATACACAATGGAATATTACTCAGCCTTAAAGAAGAACAAAATTATGGCATTTGCAGGTAAATGGATGGAGCTGGAGAATATCATGCTAGGTGAAATAAGCCAAACCCAGAAAACCAAAGGCCTAATATTTTCTTTTTTTTAATATTTATTTTTTAGTTGTAGGTGGACAGAAT
Organism: Geosciurus inauris; assembly: GCA_004024805.1. NCBI lineage: Eukaryota > Metazoa > Chordata > Mammalia > Rodentia > Sciuridae > Geosciurus > Geosciurus inauris. The sequence goes on from PVHX01023972.1 coordinate 17,072, forward strand.
ATCTTTATTTTATTTTTATGTGGTGCTGAGGATCGGACCCAGTGCCTCATGCGTGCTAGGTGGGCACGCTACCACTGTTCCATAACCTCAGCCCCCCGAATATTTTCTTTGATAAGCAGATGCTAATCCATAATGAGGAGGTGGATAGGGAAGAATAAAGGAACTTTGAATTGTGCAGAGGGGAGTGTGGGTTGGGTGGAGCTGTGGGGATGGGAAAGATGGTGGAATGACACAAACATTACCCTATATACATATGTGATTACACTACCAGTCGGTGTGACTCTGTACCATGTTCAGCCAGAGCAAGGAGAAGTTGTATTCCATCTGTGTACAATGTGTCAAAATGCATTCTACTGTCATAGATAACTAATTAGAACAAATTAAAAAAAGAAAAGAACCCTGCTAGGGGAGAACTTTCATCCTTCCATCTCATTTTACAAATGAAGCCTGAGGCTCAGGCTGTTTAAACAACTTGTCTAAAGTCTCTAGCTGTTGCATACAGGAACCAGTATCTGAAGCACAACCCATTATATTCTAAAGCCATTTTCCTCTACATCATTGCAAATTACTTGCTAGTATGTTAATTTTTTAAAAAAATGATGTGTTAAGTTGCAAAAACGTTTGTCAAACTAATGAATAACTATGAGAAGGTATAGGGAGAAAGTATGCTTAAATATAAAATGCAACTATTAGAGGTAATAAGTCAGGTGAGAAATTCGCATTTTTTTGAGTATGTGTACTGTCAGGAAGATTTATCTGATGGATAGAGAAGATATAATTCTGTATGATATACTACAGAATTCATGTGATTCCCAACTAACTCAAGGCTATAAAATAGAAGATTCACATGTTCATTGAGCTTCATCCAGGCAAGCAATAGAATATGTATTTCAGCATGTTAAATGAAATTAACAAATGATAATGATATGTATCTCTGGGGATATTAGAAACTAATAACATTCCTTATTCATGTAAATGCTAAATGCTATATTTGTACTTAATACTACCCATTTATTCTACCTTATGACACTGTATTCCACAGGTTAATTATTTAGCATGGGTTGTTTCCTTTTTACCAGTTTTACTTGTCTTTAATTGGGTCTTCTTTTGTTTGAAAGAGGCCTAATCACCCTCATTAAATTCATTGGCTCCTTTAATTAGTTTAGTTAACCATTAAATCTAGTGAATTATCAATTCCACGATCTCCCCTGTGCTTCATTCCATCTTGGACGCTGCATTCCTCTGGTAGAGTTCACACAGATTTTCACCAATAATGGGACATTTTAAAAAAAATGTGAGTTTTCAATTCCCTTCCCAGTAATTTGCCTTTCCTGCTGTGTGTCTTCTTTCTCCTCTGTCACCATGACCATTTCCTCTTTCTTGTCACCATCACCATAGTCACCACTACCAGCACTATCCCACCACGTCCTCCATGCATATTTTTCTTGCATTTGGATCTGCTTTTGTGGGTTGTGAGGTGTGAGCATCCACCCAGGTGCAGAATGAGTGTTCATAAAGCAGTCTTGTGCCAGGCTCGGTGGCGCATGCCTGTAATCCCAGCACTTAGGGAGGCTGAGGCAGGAGAATTGCAAGTTCAAAGCCAGCCTTGGCAATGGCGAGGTGCTAATAAGCAATTCAGTGAGACCCTGTCTCTACATAAAACACAAGATAGGGCTGAGGATGCGGCTCACTGGTCGAGTGCCCCTGAATTCAATCTCCAGTACCAAAAAAAAAGCAGTCTTGCCAGACCTTGGTCTCTGTTCTGGAAGGAGCTTAACCCTTTCTAGCCTCATTCCCCACTCTTTTCTCCCAATTTCCTCCATTTGCAGTGGCCAACTTGCTTTCCCCATCTTGTCACTGCTTCCCTCTCCTGACCCTTCTACTTAAGTTGCCGTCCTTTCCGAAACCCAAGAGCCAGTGCGGATACCAAACCCTCCAGGAAATATTCAGTGTCTCTTCTCCATCTGCAAACCCCTTTATCTGCATGTCTTTTAAATTAATTATCAATTTGTCTTTGTTCTAATGTTTTATGTCTTCCTCATTGCAGAGCTTAATAAACGTTTGTTGATGGAGTGAATGAATAAACCAACGTGTAGCATTGATCGGAGTTTAACTTGCAAGAGTTCCATGTTCTCCACTAGAAAGGGGATAGAGGTGCTAACATGCCCATCTATAGCCTCCCAGCATTTATTTCTCATGAAATAGGCACTCAGAGCATGTCTCCTAAAATTCAAAATAAAGGTAGCAGTATTCTAAAGGGAATTAAGGAAATGATTGTCACAAAAGGGAGAAGTATGAGAATATGTCATGGCAGCAACGTTAAAGAATAGGTTGATGTTTAGAGATGGTAACAGGCCAATTCCCCTGAACTGTTCACCTCAACCTTGGATTCTGAACTAAATTAAGAAAAAATGAAGTGTCCCTATGGCTGTGGAGGGGAGATTAATGAGCCTAGGTTCTGAGAAATAGGAGACGGTCATCTCTTCACTCCCCGTTTGGTGGCACTGTAAATTGGTCTGAGAGAAACAGCACGAGAACTTCTTTTGTCACCATTTTCTCACTTGTTCTCTGTGACTATTCATGGCCCGGAAGTCCTGATGGCACGGCAGAGTGGAAGCCGCTTGCCCTGCCAGTGGCACAGTTACTGGCCACGCAGAAGTTAGTTTTGTTTTGTTTTGTTTTTTGGTACTGGGGATTGAACCCAGGGGCACTTTACCACTGAGCCACATCCCCAGCCCTCTTTATGTTTTTGTTTTGTTTTGTTTTGAGTGTGTGTGTGTGTGTGTGTGTGTGTGTGTAGTTGTAGATGGACAGCATTCTTTATTTTATTGGTTTATTTGAATGTGATGCTAAGGATAGAACCCAGTGCCTCACACGTGCTAAGAAAGCTCTCTGCCACTGGGCTACAGCCCCAGCTCCTATGTTTTATTTTGAGACAGGGTTTTGCTAAGTTGTTTAGGGTCTCACTAAATTGCTGAGGCTGGACAATCTTCCTGCCTCAGCCTCCTGAGGTGCTGGGATTACAGGCATGCACCACCGCATCCAGCCCAGAAGTCAGTTCTTCATGGTCCTGGAGACTTTCTTCTGTTGGTTGACTTAGATTTCTTTTTTTTTTTTTTTATTCTTTTACTTTTATTTATGTAAGCATTAAGAGATATCTAATTTATGCCTGTTCTTATAAAGTGATGAAACCAAAATGAAAATAATTTTGAAATTTTAAACAAAATGAACAGTCCAAATAAAAATCCTAATGAAGAATTTGAAGACATTTTGCGCTCGGTTTACCTATCACAATCTACCTATTCAAATCTTAGAATTTGAACAAAATGCTATCTCTTCCAAGAAATCTTTCTTAATTCATTCTAAATATAACTAGTGATCCCTCTCCCCTAGATCCCTAGGAATAGTATAAGTTTTTTCTCTTTGGGTACTTATCATATACTATTTGATGGAACTATCATTATCCTATTCAGTCCAATGTTCCTTGAGAGCAAGAACCATGTTATTTATCACTTTATACCATAATGCCTTGAACAATTAACTTTTTATTTTCCTTTTTTTTGGTACTGAGGACTGAACTCAGGGGCACTTGACCACTGAGCTACATCCCCAGCCCTATTTTGTGTTTTATGTAGAGACAGAGCCTCACTGAGTTACTTAGCACCTTGTAGTTGCTGAAGGTGGCTTTGAACTCGCGATTCTCCTGCCTCAGCCTCCCAAAGTGCTGGGATTACAAGCATGAGCCACCGTGCCTGGCTTACTTTTTCATTTAGTTATTTTCTTGACCAAGATAAAACAGATATTCATTTTTGAAAATTGAGAAAGTAGAATATTTAAAAGGAAAACTTAATCACCCATAAGTTCAGAGACAATCACTACTAATATCTAGAGTGTATCTTTCAAGTTCTTTATTTTTTTTGTTCATAAATATAACCTCATTCCCAATGTGGCACTGGAAAGCTTACTTCCCTGGTGCCTTTCAGTGGCCTCTATTATTATGTGAAGGGGGTATATCACATGGTGCGAAGAGCTTGGCCTGAAAAGTCAGATCAATCTCAACTGGAATTATGGCTCTGGTACCTTCTAAAAGTCCCTTCATTTCTTAAAGTCTCAGTTTCACCATCTGGAAAGAAAAATCTTCTGCCCCATAAGATTATCAGAAATATTTTAGGATAAGAAGATAAATAGATAAACAGGTTTTGTCTAGAACAATATTTAGCATTCCAAGAAAAAAAAAATAAAGAAACAATGTTTTCAACTCTGTCAGTAATCTTAATTGGAATGGATCCATATTTAGCAAATTTTGAACATAAAATAGTTTGGGAGCTTCCACAAATAGTAAGACTAGTATATATACTAAAGGTCTAAGGCAATTGTGTTAATATTAAATAAATAAAAGATCAGGGCAGTAAATATTTATAGCAAATACAAGCCATGGAACACTTCTTGTGTTTTAGGAGTGAACAATGACTCATGTGTTGCTACATGTTCAGACAAAGTGGAGTTAAGGAAGAAATCACCATTTTTCCAGTTACTCAGCAAAGCTTTGGGGAAGAGGTGAATGTGGGGGATGTATGGGGCCTAGTTCAGCCAAGAACAGGTTGTTCTTCCAGGAACAGGGCTTAAGGATTGAAAGAGGAAGAGCAGTTGATAACTCATCTGAAAAAAAGGGACTAAAATATAGAAAGAAAAGGAAGAAACACCTGGGATTCTTTCCTGGTGTGAGTTTGCACAATCTGAGACTTATTCTATCATTTACTCATCTATGCATCCATTCATCTATTCAATCACTTAGCAAATATTTAATTAAGAGCCATGAGCTAGGCAACAAGTTCTGAGAAGACCGTGGAACCCATGCCATGGTGGGGTAGACAATTTCTTTAATGTGTAACTATGAAAGAATATATTTGTTCTATAAGAATATGCTCAGCTTTGTTTAATGAGGGATTTGACTAGATTGTTATGTATCTCTTCCATATCCAAAACTCTGACTCTGAGTGACAAAACTCACTTTGCCAGTTTGCACTTTACAATTTAGCAAAGGTCATCAAACATGGAACATAGCTCATTTCCAGCATTCAGAAATGAGCTGATTTGAGCATGTACTTGTACATACACTTGTCCCCGCAGGCCTGCAGACCTAGTCACACACACATAAGACAGGGAGCAGTGCTAAGCACTCCGGGGAAGGTGGACATTAGAAAATTACCTGGGGAAATTATCAAGGATTAAAATCACACATTGAGGTCAACATATAAACAATTACATCAAGTTAAATTAGCCCTTAATTAATGTGAAAAAATACTAAGATAGTACCTCTTTAGGGGCTAAATATTTGGTCTATTTCTGCCCCTTGGTTGATTTCCTTTTAAATCTATGAAATAAAGAAATTTCCCCACGTTTCAAATGTGAACACAATGTTGCTATGTTTTCTTTATTGAAAAATCTCAAGCAATTCAGAACTGTTCAATGCAAAAGCTGCAAGTGTCTTCCCCCTTGAAGTGTTTTGAGTCACTCATTTCAGATGTATTAGTCACATTCCTTAAGGCTGAACCTTATTTTATTAATTTCTGAAAATGTCTCCTCATATAAGGATATCTGGAGCCCTGAAAGAGCATTAGAACAAGATCAGTCTGTTCTCTACGTGACAAATTATACGGTTTCTATGTGAACATTGCTCTCTTCATTCAGAGTCAGAGAGCATGAGCGCCGGGATGACTCACAGATTCCCAACACTGGTGGAACAAGTTCACTTCTCTCTACAGCCCCTGAAGTCCCAAGGAAGAGTCAGAGACAAAACCTGACTCTTCTCAAGTGCAAACAACTTCTAGAAGATTCCTTAACCTCAGTATAACTAACAATGGAACTGTATGAGTCGAAACCAGAAATGGAGCTCAGAAAGCCTTTTCATTAGCCACTCTGTTGCCCCAGACAAGTCAATATCTGAACTTTCTTAGAGGTTTATACATTGACATGGGGTTGGTAAGTTAATTTTGGTGAGGAACACCAACCTCTTGATATGCCTCCATAACTATGTAGAGACAGACCAAATCACAGAGGAAGTCAGAAAGAGACACATCAATAGAATACCAGTGTTTGGAGCCTCCTGAGAAGCCCGTATATCAACCTATATTTCTCTTGTGTGTTGAAATATTGTCATTTTCTTCAGCAACTTCAAATTCTTAAACTATACTACATACATTTCTTATTTTTAAAAAACATGGGTGTCAGAACCATGCTCCACAAAGCTAAATAGTTGCAGATGTAGAAGTAAGTGAGGTCATAAAATCATAGAAAGAAAATGACTTTGAAAAATCCAATAGAATTGTGTGTGGACACTAGCATATAAATTACTTTATTTTCCTCTGCCTAAATTTCTGCATTTGTTAAGAAAAAAATATAAAACAAGATCTATCTTCAGAGTTTTGTGAAGATTTTTTAAAATACAGTTAAAGTACGTATGAGTTACTATCCTCATCCCTTCTTAAAATTAATGAATTTTCCCCTACAAAGGAGATTGAATAAGGATGTACTTAACAGTTTTCAAAAAAAAAAAAAATCACCAAAGGACTAATAAAAGTTGCAAAGACCACCTACTGATATAGTAGCTACCAAGCTGCACTCACCAACCTAAGCCGGGATCATCCTATAGTGAACATCCTTAATCTGCCCTGGGCTGGACCATACTCAATTCTGTTGCAGGTTCTCCCCTCTTGGTCGTTGACACTAACAGGAAAGGTTGCAACCGGACGAGCTTCTCCCATTTTCCCACAACCCACCTCCAGCCCATGCCTTCCTCCCCAGCCTCTAGGCTTCAGGAGTATGGAGGCACAAGACAGCTTAGTGACAACAACAGTGTCCTCTCCTCCAAATCCTTTCTGAAAAGAGGGAGTGTATAAATGTAGAAGTAAACAAACAAGTTGCAGAACTAGGAAGAAACTGTAGTGTTACAAAAAGAAGAAAGAGTGTGGGCTTTGGAGTCAGGTCGGCTCTCAGCCACTTACTAGCTGTGCGCTTTCCATGGAGTTTTTGAGACGCTCAGCCTCAGTTTCTTCATTGTCATATATTTTTTTCAATTTTATTTATTTATTCTACTTAGGTATACATGATAGAATGCATTTTGATTTGTACACAGATGGAGCACAACTTTTCATTTCTCTGGTTGTACATGATGTAGAATCCCATTATATATGCAGTCATACATGAAGCTAGGGCTCTGATGCCCATCTCATTCCACCATCTTTTTTTTTTCCTCAAAAATTGCATTTTAATACATGTTATCAAACATAACAGAAAAAAACAAATTTTCAGAAGCTGTACACACTGTTCACTGAAAACATTTGTTGAGGCAAATAGAAAAAATTGTTACAATCATAATTTTTCTAACTGCATGAAATTATAAGCAAATTAAATTCTTCATATTAAACACCTTTATATGCACTTTCAATGAACAGTATGTGTGTATATATATATATATTTTTTTATCAACCATCTTTACTATACCCATTCCCCTTTCCTGCCCCCGACCTCCCCCATGCCACTTCCAGTGTTCCTCTATTTCTCTTATGTTTCCCATTCCCACCTCCCTTATTCATCAGCATCCACTAATCAGAGAGACCATTCGGCATTTGGTTTTTTGGGATTGGCTTACTTCACTTAGCATAATGCTTTCCAATTCCATCCATTTGCCTGCAAATGCCGTAATTTTATTCTCTTTTATTGCTGAATAATATTCCATTGT
>PVHX01023973.1:0-24858 GCA_004024805.1 Geosciurus inauris
CCGGCCTTTTTGATGATATAGGACAGCAAATTCGGTCTGGCTACTTCTTGCGGGATTAGGGGCGCCGAAGAGGGGGAGATGGCTCGGGTGTTGGTCAGGCAGAGAGGCAGACGCAGGGGTGTCAGTCATGTTGCTTGAATGTAGAAGCATCACCTGTGGATAGGAACAGAGGCTTGGAAGAGATTACTGATTAGCAGAAAAAGAAGAAGGCTGCTGAGAAATTTTGAGTTTGGTGGGAGTCCAGTGTGATGGGAGTCCAAGACTGGTCGGTTCTGTAATGAAATTTGTTAAAGTTTTTAAGTAGCGGTTACTGCATAACAAGTCCTCCTGCTCCAGCCCAGAGGCAGCAAATGGGGGCCAAGGAGAACCCTTTTTGCCCTAGAAAGGGAGGTGGTAACAAGTCATGGTAATTCAGCCTCGCTGTACAGTTAATTAAGGAACACCAATGGGAATTATAATTATGATTCAAATCTACACAGAGGAAACAGTCTGAAATGTAGGAAGCATAAGGGTTGAGAATTTGTCCCCATAACAAGGCTGGAGAGGACAAGGCATGTAAACATAGTATTTGGTTTTTAATGTCACAGATGTCTATCTTTAAATTATTTTTTAAATGCCCAGGAATGGCTGTGTTCTTGGTTTTGCTAGGTGTTTAAGATGAAGCAAGTCAAATTGACTTTTGTTCTTCCCTATTGTTAAGAGTCACCTTTTGGTCTCCTGGGAGGCATCCTTGAGGAACTTGGCTTCCCCAGGAAGCATGAGAGATGGTTTCCTCTCTCTCTGAGATATAGGGACCCGAGCAGGCAGGCTCCACCTAACGCCTCATCTCTGCCCTCCAGCGCTGGGACTGAGGCCGGCCCTGCCTCCCAGGAAGATGGCTGCACTTCAGCAGAGGCGAGTGAGGGGAGGCGGGGTCTGGGTAGGCAGCAGGACACAATGGCGGCCGCACCTGTAGATCAGAGAATGAGGAAGGAGGTACAGAAGAGCAAATGGGAAAGGGGGCTTGGGATTTTTCCTAGCAAGAAGAACTTGAAAGGACAGAACAGATGGGAAAGAAGGGAGGGGCGAGAGCATACTTTCCAACAAAGCCTTAATATAAGGAGTTTCTGTCCATTTCCCATCCAGTGACAAAAATTAGCCAAATCACTGAGGATTTGAAAATCAAAAGTTCCCCCTGGAGGCCATTTTGATCCATTATCTAGGCCATACTGGGGCCAGATTACAGTGGAAAAGAGGACCAGACACTTCCAGCGTAGGTCTTTAGCAAATTCTAGCTTCTCAAAATTGCAATACAAACAGCCCAAAGGAGTTTTGGGGTCTAGAGAAGAGTCGGTATTTCTTGTGACTTCTCAGCACTCCCGGGAAGTGGGCGGGAACAGAAAAAGGCATCCCTCAAAATGTTCGCATCCACGGGAAAACGGAGGGCCAGGCGGAGAATTCAGGCATCCCTGGGAACTCTCCGGGGGCCGGACAGCGGATGGCTAACACGAGGACGGGGGACGTCTCCCCAATCCAAGCGGCCCAGACAGAGACCCATTGCACACGTGTGACTTATCGGATAGGCCTCTGGAGTGGATGGTGTGGGGGGGGGCAAGCTGAGAAGTCAGAGGAGACTGGGCGGGGGTGGCCTACCTCACTTTCATTGATCTGGAGAGGGGAGACAGAGAGCGGCTCCCGGTCTGGTCCGGAGAGTTTGCCTCTACCCCAGTACAGGGGGAGGTTCAAGAACTCTCCCGGGTTTCATGCACCATTATGTAAAGACTAGATGACCAAAAAGAGACGAATTAAAGCCGCTGGTCAAGGCTTTATTGGAAATACACGCTCTCGGGATGAACTCTCCTGGCAGAGTGTGTCCAGGAGCGTGACGCCCGCGCTTGGGCGTACAGACAATTTCAAAAGGCCCGGTCAGGAAGGGGAGGGCTTGGGGGAAGGAAGAGAAGGCCAGAGTCCTTCCTGGATAGGTCAGGAAAAACCTGCTGATTGACAGGAGGTGTGTCTACTGGTGACGTCAGCATCTGGCTGGCCTGACCGCAGCTGCCCTGAGCGGTCCTCCTAATTGGACATCCTGGGCCCTGAACCAATCTAATAGATAGGAATAAGGAAATGAACAAATAAGAACTGACCAAACATTTCACAATCAATTCTAATTTATTTATAGGTGACATTTTTGACAACATTTGCTTTTTTTAATTTTTTTAAAATTTTTTCAGTTGTAGATGGACACAATATCTTTATTTTATTTATTTTTATGTGGTGCTGAGGATCGAACCCAGTGCCTCATGCATGTGAGGCAAGCGCTGTACCACTGAGCCACAATCCCAGCCCCAACATCTGCTTTTCTTTTTTAATTTTTTAAATTGTATATGGATATAATACTTTTATTTAACTTATTTATTTATATGTGATCTTGAGGATCAAACCCAGTGCCTCACATGTGCTAGGCAAGAACTCTCCCACTGGGCCACAATGCCAGTCCCAATATCTGCTTTTTTGATGAGAACCTCAGTGGTATTATGGAACTAAAAAGACAATGGAAAACAAATTGATAAATCCCCTGATGCTGTCTGTCATATGATTTAATAAAATAACTGATAGGTACTGATTTATACATTATCACTCAACCCATGATCACATAATAGAAATGCATCTTCTGACAGGCCTCAATTCTTTTTTTTTTGGTACCAGGGGTGGAACTCAGGGGTACTCGACCACAGCCACATCCCCAGCCCTATTTTGTGTTTTATGTAGAGACAGGGTCTCATTGAGTTGCTTAGCGCCTTACCATTGCTGAGGCTGGCTTTGAACTCATGATTCTCCTGTCCCAGCCTCCCAAAGTGCTGGGATTACAAGTGTGAGTCACCGTGCCCGGCTAGGTCTCAATTCTTGTTACATCCTTTGTAATATTCTGGAGTCTCAAAAAACATAATGAATGGCATAGCTACACAAGATAACACACTTGTGCCAGCAGTCTCATAAATTTGTGTTCTTTAAAGTTCTTGGGTGTGATAGATGGTAGTGCAGGGAGTTAAAAAAGCAAAAGCCTTGAAATTAGTCATCCTGGGAATGACTTCTTGATCTTCTCCTTCTTTAATGGCCTTAAGCAAGTTGCTTAATCTTTCTGAGATTCTGTTCCTCAAAAAGACTGTTGTAAAGAAATGAAGGGGATTATGTATATCTGGTAGGGCGACTGTTTGAAATGTTAATTCTCCTGCTGCTGTAGGTATTTTTGCCTCACCCACCCGAGAAAAGTAGCCAGATCTGCCTCCAGGAGTGTTTAATGACTTCAATGCTATAAGCCAAAGTTAAAAGTTGGTCTGTGGCTGGGGTTGTGCTCAGCAGTAGAGTGCTCACCTAGCACATGCGAGGCCCTGGGTTCAATCCTCAGCACCACAAAAAAATAAAATGAAATAAAGGCATTATGTCCAACTACAACTAAATATATATATATATATATATATATATATATATATTTTTTTTTTTTTTTTTTTTTTTTTTTTTTTAAAGTCGGTCTGAGGAGTATTTCAGTAGTAAAGGGCATGCTTAGCAAACACAAGGCCTTGGGTTCTACCTCCTGAATTAAAAAAAAAAAGTTGCCTGACAACCAGAAAACAACATTCCATCTTGTATTAAAAGTAATACTGCGGGCTGGGGCTGTAGCTCAGTGGTAGAGCGCTTGCCTAGCATGTGTGAGGCACTGGGTTCGGTCCTCAGCACCACATATAAATAATAAATGAATACAATAAAGATCCATCAACAACTAAAATAAATTTTTAAAAAAGTAATACTGGGGGATTGTCCCAGGTGGCAAGAGACACCAAGGACTGGGAAAAGTACAGACTAACATTGGAGTAAAAACTATGTGGCAAGCATGTCCCCATGTTTAGGGGTATGCATTTATGGGTTTCAAGAGAATCGGGAACATGTACCTTATAATGTTCTTCACACAGTAGTTGGGTCACAGTATGCTACATCTCAGGGGGCAAGACAGGTTGGCCACGAGACTTCAGGGGTACCAATTTTAGTGTGGATCTCTGGTTCAACTTTTGCTCAAAAGTAGTAAAATCATCTACCCCCAAGGACAATACTAGTTACAGAGAAATGAGCTCCTCCTCTGGATTCCATGCCTAGGCAGGCCAATTCAGGCCCCTTTGAGCTATGCCTTTTTGTATGGGGAAGAGGGTATGCAAGTGACAAATACACCTGAAACCCACACCTTCCCTTTCTAGAATGTGCTCCACATAGATGAGACCCCAGAATTTTTGAGCCCAAATGGCCCTGAACTTCTAAAGCCTGAGCCAGCCTCTTTCCAGGTTCCATTTTCCCAAAGGCAGCATAGCCCTGTGTACATACCCTCACCTGAAAAAAATAGTTAAAAAGTGACTTTGGGGCAGGGTGGGAGATTGAGTGAAGAGAGCTTGGATGTGCAAACTGTACTATTAGCACACATATATGCCATTTCCCTTATTGTACAATACAGAGCTGGTGTAGGAGGAAGAAGTGAGGAGGTGTAAAGAGGGAAAAACACCAAATGTATAGGGAAAAGCATATTTCTCTATACTTACACCCTCTCAACACTTCTGAAACTGAATGAGTGGGAATTTTCTCCATATCAAGCAATTCTCCAAATCTCTGCAGACAGCTACAGGTGTTCTACAGTTTGACTCAATTCTGACACAAACTACTAGGAGTTAGTGCAAACTCCACAAGTGAAAGTCTCAGTCCCAAAAGATTGTACCCACATTGAACAACAATCCCAAGTCCAGATGGTTACCCATGCTTCTGGTAGACTAGCTCTAAGTGGGAGGGTTCCCACCACCTCCTCTTCAGATTCAATCATTTGTGAGAATGGCTCACAGAACTCAGGGAAGCATATTGCTTACATCACCCTGTTTCTCATAAAGGATACAACTCAGAAACAGCCAAATAGAAGAGGAGCACTTATAGCTCCTTGGGGTTGTGGGCCAGAAACCAGAGCCACTGGGCAGATGTGCTTTACCTTCTTCTTTTTCCCACAACCAATGCTGGACATAAGATCTAGCCCTTGAACACGATCATCAATGCTTCTGGGTTATTAGTCTGAACACAAACCTTGGATTCTGAGGACTCTGACAATCTACCCTTTTCCATCCCTATAGAATTTTAAGTTTCAGTTAAAAAACTAACCAGGAAAAAGACAAAAAAAAATTAAATCTATTTCCCTTGCAAATAAAAGCCAGAAAATAAAACAATTAAAATCTTCTGAAAGTCTCTGAATATCAGACTGGAAACAAGTCTTTCTCACTAAAGGTTACTTTTTGTTTGTTTGTTAAATTATTCTTTTATTTGGGGGCATTTAGTTATAAAGGTTACCTTTGATAATGCTTAGTCCCAATGAATACATCTGTTCTGTAGTTGGGTCGCTTGGAATTACACAATTGGATCTCTCAAGTTAAAATAAAATGTACTCACCATTGAATTGAACTTCTCATTGTAAACACTTGGCCTAATGGAATAATTGTGTTATTAAAAAGAAATTAACATAGTTTTTATCTTTCACTGGCACATTGTACTCCTAATACTTTTATTTTGTATTCTGTTTGGTGACAATATAAACTGGAAGTACAGGTTGAGCCACCTCTCTGACACTTGGAAAGTTGATGATAAGAGGCAGAAAGACCTATCACAGCTGATAAAATAGACCCTGCCTAACTACACTTGCAGTGGTTCAGGAATTTAAAAAGGAATCCCCAAGGGTATGCAGCAAGAACTTTTTTTGCATGAGAGAATTACTAAAATAGAGTTTCTTTGAAAATTGTATTGGATAGCCCAGATTTCAATATATGTCAAGAGATTAAAAATTACTTATTTTTTCTCCCCTTGTCTACTGAACTTCCAGGTTTACTTGAACCTGGAAAAAGCTTGGACTCTGAAATCAGTCAGCCTGACTTCAAATCCCAACTTTACATCTTGAACAGTTATTTCACTTTTCTTATATGTAAAGTGGGACTATAATAGCACCTAGGGGATTTTTTATTAGGATTAAATGAAATGACAAACTTCTAAGTATAGTGACTGACCAGTGGCAAGTAACAAGGGATTATTTTGCTGCTTTATTGTTGTTAAAATGAGATTAAAAACCAAATTCCGGCTGTGCTCAGCAACTTAGCAAGGTCATAAGTAACTTAGCAAGACCCTATCTAAAATAAAACATAAAAAAGGTTAGGGATATGGCTCAGTGGTTGAACACTCCTGGGTTCAATCCCAGGTATATTAAAAAAAAGATTTATAGAAACATGAAATTAAAAATCATTTTTATTTTCATTTTAAAATTAAATTACCATAAGGTCATATTATGAAATTACTGAAATTACCAAAAACATCTTGAAGTTATATTATTTAATACATTATTATCTGATCCAAATGCCAAGGGGTTTGACCCAGATAGAACTCATGTTCCATGGAGCCTACTGGTCCAGTTCTGTACCTACAGAAGGTTTGATCTGAAAGTCTGGTCCTGTCTGCTATCTCAGAGGGATTCAAAACCTTGGCTTGACTTAGAATTTGACCTAGCCCTTCCAGAAATCCTTCAACAAGAATGACCTGAGAAGCCAGGCGTGGTGGCGCAAGCCTGTAATCCCAAAATTTAGGGAGGCTAAGACAGGAGAATCACAAGTTCAAAGCCAGCCTCAGCAACGGTGAGCGCTAAGCAACTCAGTAAGACCCTGTCTCTACATAAAACACAAAATAGGGCTGGGGATGTGGCTCGGTGGTTGAGTGTCCCTGAGTTCAATCTCCAGTACCAAAAAAAAAAAGAATGACCCGAGACAAGTAAAAATCAGACATGTCATCAAGGTCTAGGTCAAAATCAGAAATTTTCTCTTTGATCACTCTACCTTTATTATTATTGTTATTGTTGTTGTGATTATTATTATCATTATTATTGTTATTTCTTTTTGGTACTGAGGATTGAACCCAGAGGTGCTCTACCACTGAGCTACATTCCCAGCCCCTTTTATTTTTTATTTTGATACAAGGGTTCCCTAAGTTGCTGAGCATCTAATTAAGTTGCTAAGACTGACCTCATACTTGCTGTTCTCCTCTCTCAGTCTCCTGATTTGCTGGGATTAAAGGCATGTGCCATCATTTCTGGCTATCTTTATTATTTAAAAAAATTAAAGTAAATGCAAGGCACAGAGGACAGTAACACACAATACTCCATTTTCTCTCATAAACTGCCCAGCCTGTCGCAGTTAGTTGGGACCATGTGACTAGTTCTGGTCAATGGGCTATGAGAGGAGTCCATGAGTGTCAGTTCCAGGTTTAGACAAATAAAAAGCCTGATTCTCTAGACTTCCTTCTTTTGCTATTCTAACTCAAGTGAGTCCCTGAGCAGAGTGTGGAGCAAGACCACTTTCTGCCTTTCTGGAACAGTGTGTGCAAGTGAGGAATTAATTTTTGTTGTGCTAAGTCACTGAGGTTTGAGAGTTGTTGGGGTCACTATACTTTAATTTAGTCTGTCCTAATTTACAGCAGTTCCCTAAACATAAGGCTCAAACATGAGTTCCATCACTTACAAATTGAGTGAATTTGGGGAAGTTATTTAACCTTTTTTGCTCCATTTCCTCAATGTAAAGTGAGGACTATAACTTCCATGGGTGATTGTGAGATTAAATAACATAGTATATGTAAATTTCTTAGCACAGTTGTAAATTGCTTGGCACATAGAAAAATCTGAATAATACTAATTGTATTATTATTCCGAGGCCACTACAACCTGGCTGAATTGAGAAATGTTTTCCTCTGGGTTTCTATAGCACTTCACATTACACTTACTAACTGGTACTATATTTATTTGTATCCATGTCTATGTCCCCCACTAACTTCTAACTATAAGTCAACCAATGGTATTGTCTGATTTTATTCACAGCCCAGTCTCAGCACCTAGATCACTGTTTGCAATAGTAGGTGCTCAATAAATATTTGTATTAAAGATAAGAAAAACAAAGTGTTTTTACTACACTCAGAAACCACTTAACAGCCGGGCGCGGTGGCCCATAATCCCAGCACTTAGGGAGGCTGAGACAGGAGAATCGTGAGTTCAAAGCCACCCTCAGCAATGGCGAGGCACTAAGCAACTCAGTGAGACCCTGTCTCTACATAAAACACAAAATAGGGCTGGGGATGTGGCTCAGTGGTCAAGTGCCCCTGAGTTCAATCTCCAGTACCAAAAAAAAAAGAAGAAACCACTTAACACAAAACATCCGATATCAGATGTGTATAGGTTTTTCCCTACACACCAACTAAACACTTCCAGAACAAATACCAACTAGGTGTCTTCTAATTCAATTTGATTTGGACACTATCTATCTGGAGATAGCATCAGATCCCACAGGCTTAAGTTCATAAAGCTGCCCGTCACAAGAAGTAGGTTGTCACCTAGACTTCTAACCCACTGGCTGTAAGTCAAGGATTCTCATGAGTCCCTCCTCAGGTTCACAGAACTCAGAAACTATTTGAGTTTCCCTATTGACCACAAAGTATGTAGTCAAACAACCAGATGGAAGAAGGGCATAGGGCAAGGTATGTGGGAAGGGGCACAGAGCTTCTATGCCCTCTCTGAGAGCACCACCCTCTGGGAATCACCACTGTTCAGCTCTCCAGAAGCTCTCTGAACCCATTTCTTTTGTTTTTTTTATGGAAGCTTCATTACATAGGCATGATTGATGAAATCCTTGGCCTTGGCCAGGGGAGATTAACTCAACCCTTAGCCCCACTCCCCACCTGGGAGATTGGTGGGTAGGACTGAAAGTCTTTAACCTTCGAGTCATGTCTTGGTCTTTCTGGTGACCAGTCCCATCCCAATGCTATTTAGGGGCCCCCTGCCAACAGTCATGTCATTAGCATATAGAAGACACTCATCACTTCTGAGATTTCAAGAGTTTTAAGGACTGTATGCCAGGAAACAAGGATGAAAATCAAATGTATACATATATGTTATTATATCTCACAATATCACAACTTATTAAATAAAAATCATGATATGCTCAGCAGAGTCAGTCCTCAAGAGACTTTTTATTGATTGAACGAATAGAGCAATGAATAAATCAACAAACAAATACATGCTTATAGCTTGTCTTTCCCCATAAGTAAATTAACTTCTAGAAAAGGAAACCCTTTTAACATAATGTCCATACACTCCCATTTTATTCCTTCTGCTGCTACCTCTGAGTTCTCTCATGACAGAATGGCTACCTTTTTTATTTACATTTGTGTTCTTTTCCTTAGCATATTTACAGAAAACATTCAAGAATTGCCTTGCAACCCGGAAGGGCCTGGTGACTAGCTCTCACTAACGGAAAGTAAGCAGAACTGATGTGCCTATCTTTAGGCCCAGTCTATAAAACACTGTCCTCGAAATCCTCCTTCATTTGTTATACCTTGGATAAGATGCTAAGGAACAAGTAGAGGATTCCAACCCCAAAAAGACACTGGAGCCACCAGATGAAAGATACTTAGTACTTAGCTCTTAAGTCCCTGAATGACTAAGGAGTTAACTTTCACCTACTTTACTTCCAACCAATTCATACTGGACTGTGACATGAACAAGAAATAATTGTGAGCCACTGCAGGAGTGCACGCCTGCAATCCCAGCTCTTCGGTAAGCTGAGGCAGGAGGATCTCGAGTTCAAGGACAACCCGGACAACTTTGGAGATTATGTCTCAAAATAAAAAATAAAAAGAGTTGGGAATGTAGTTCAATAATAAAACACCTCTGGGTTCAATCCCCAGTATAGGAAAAGAAGAAAAAAGAGGGGGAAAAAAAAAAGAATTATTGTGTTTCACCTTTGAGATTTGAGATGGTTAATTCTATCCAGAGCCTTCTATTCACCCCAGTCCCCTGACCAACTTAGGAGTTGAATAAAAAGCATTTATACAGCTTGGGATACCCCAGTCATCACCCTCAGTCCATCAGGGTTTGGAAGGAGAAGGTCCTTATGTGTATGTGCTGACCACTGGGCTCTTAGGTGCCCACACTACCTTCCTGACACAGATTTACCTGGGACTTGGCCACTGCTTTCCATGGGAGGACCAAGGAGTAGCAGTTTCTTGTGCCCATGAGGTGGCTTGGCCTGGTAATAGGCACTGCTTCCTGAGTCTGAGTTTCATTTCTGCTTACATAGCATAGTCCTGATTTGGGGGTTTTTAGTTTAATTATACCTAATTATACCAGGAGTTCCTAAGAATGAGACTTTGCTTTGCTTTTGCGGGTCCTGTTCTAGAGCTAAAACTCCTATTACAGATGCTCATTCCATATTAATTAACCATGGTAAGCATCCTAGAACCAGTTTTCTGTTTGGAGTCATGAGTCTTCATATTTTGCCTCTCACACTCATGCTGTACCCTTCTGTCCTAGTTGGCAGATCAGCCATGTGTTTTAAGTATGTCCACTTCCCTTCATTAAGGCCCCTCTGCCATGCTGAGCTGCCAGAACCCTTACTTGCATTTGAGCTCAGGACTACCTTGCACCACCTGCTATGGCTGGTCCTGAAGCCAGATGTCCTTCTGACCTTCCTCTGCAGCCTAGAGTAAGCAGTCGCAATTCACAGAGGAGTTCTGATGTAGCACAGTTGAGAGGTCATCTGGGTGTTATTTTCCCTGTTGGCATTTTAGTATTGTAATGAATGCTTTTTCTTGTTATATGTATGTTTTAATTATAGAGTATTACAAATAAGTTAATGGCTTTAGGGCCTTATATTTTATTCAATATGGATATATAATATTGTATTTTGTGTATGCTTAGCATGCACACATTATTTTATTGTGGTAAATCAAACCTACCCACATCTTACCTTAAAATTTTGATGACTCAATATTCAGGTTTACAAAGGCCCCAGTTGCCCTCCTATAAAGTCACCATGTAAGCAAGCTTTAAAATTTCTTCCTTCTTTAATCTCACTCTTGTGCTACATTCCTTCCTAATGTGCCTTGCTTTTATTAGCCAACCTATACTTTTACTATTCAGCTAAATAGACCTAGTACTTTCCAAACTTTCCTAGTACTTTTCTATTATCCAGTTTAAAAACAGAAAATAAAAATGAAACCTGCTGCTTGTAGGTACATGTTTTCAGTTGTCAATTCTCAGGAAAACAGGTGCTATAAGCAGTCTGCCCTACACTCCTGGCAGCGATAATGACAATAAAAAACCTCACCTCTCAGATATCCTGGAAACACCCAGTTGCCATCCTGGAAGGACAGAGCATTGCATGTGCACTCAAGTATTATTATCCATACTAAGAATCTAGTAAAGAGAGCCAGCACGGGTGTTTAACATGTGCCAGGCACTGCACTGTAGAGTTTATGTACTTACTTAACCATGGCAGTATTTTTACAAGGTGGATATTATTATTTTCACCCCTGTTTTACTGATAAGGAAACTGAGGCTTATATGCTATTGGGTAACGTGACCAATATCACATAAAAACTTATGAGGAATAGTTTATACCGGAGCGTCTCAAAATTTAATGTATATAAGAATCACTTGGGAATCTTGTTAAACCTCAGACTCTAATTCATTATGGAAGAAGAGACGGGAAGTTCTGCATTATAAGCAACCAAATGATGCCCATGCTACACTGCAGACCATACTTTGAGTAGCAACTGCTTAAGCCACAAGAATACTTATTGCCTACCAAATGAGAGGTTTGAAAGTAAGTGGTTCCAGGGCTGATTCAGCAGCTATACGATTTCCTTTAGGACACAGACTCTTTTCATCTTTTTGATGTGTCATCATAAGCAAGCTTACTTTTTCATTTGAGGCTATTTCCTCATGGTCACAAGATGGCTGCCTCTGCTCCAAGCATCACATATGCATGTGGCTACAAACATGATTTATTTCCTGAGACTGGACACATTGCCAATTGGGAAAAAAAAAAAGCAAGGAAGATGTAAGGTTGGATATAAATGGGAGTGGAAGAAATGAAGGGTAAAAAAGCTCATAGATGAGCATTATATAGTGTCTGCCAGTGATAAGAAATAGCATAGCCATGATTCAAATCAATCTGTGTCCAAAGTCACATCACCTCTCTTATGTTGAATTAACCACAGCTGATGTGACTTATAATAATCTCAGAAGGCAAGTTTAGAATATGATTGTTCTAAACATACTCTGTTGACTTGAACTATGCCAGCCCAAAGAATGAATGAACTATAACGAAGGGAATGGATCTGTTTGGCACCTGAAGGTGAAAAGCCAAATAAGTGTTGTCTAGTTACAAAGATTCTGCTTCAGCAGAGAACTATTCTTGTATGGAACAGATTATTCATCTTGTTTATCTACACCCATAAAATTATCCCTTGGGGCTGGGGCTATAGCTCAGTGGTTGAGCGCTTGCCTCGCATACGTGAGGCACTGGGTTTGATCCTCAGCACCACATAAAATAAATAAAGATATTGTGTTCATCTACAACTAAAAACAAAATATTTAAAAAAAAAATTATCCCTTAAAAAGATTTATCTTGACTTCATGTTTACCAGGAAAAACTGCATCTTCATTTGACTTGCCAGGTAATTAGATACCAGAAAAGAAGGATGCATTCTCTGGTTAGTCTACCAAAGATTTTGTTTCTCTAAGAGAAAGTTGTTCCTATTGGAAAGAAACACTTGGGCAGAGAGAACTCAGATACAAATCCATGACCAAACTGAAATTTAATATGCTGTAAAAGTGGAATCACAAATCACTGTGAAAGGAACAGATTGTTTAGGAGATACTGGGGAAACCTGGTTTGTTGAATGGAAAAAAATAAAACATAATCCATATCCAACATCACATATGGAATCTAGATCATTTAAAAACCTAAATATGAATAGTAAAGCTATAAAGTTAACAGATAAAAATACAGACCTGTACTGGTAATCCTAGCACTTGTGAAGCTGAGGTAGGAGACTCACTTGAGTCCAGGAGTTCAGCCTGGGCAACATAGTGAAACCTCACATCAAGAGTGTGTGTGTGTGTGTGTGTGCGCGCACACGTAATTTAGAAGCAAAAAACACATTTTTAAATAATAGTTCAAAAACACAATATCAGTTTACATGGATTAGACTGACTCAGGGAATATATGAGGATATTCACTGAAGCACTGTTTATGGCTCTGGGGAGTTGAAAGCAACTTGGGTGATCATTACTGAGAGAATAAATAGGTTGAATGCAGTGAATTAAATTACACCATAAAAACATGAATAACTCCTTATAGCATAGAACTGAGTGACAAAAGATATATAATACAATACTGTTGATATACACAAACATACAAGAACATAAAATAACACAATTTTCATAACACATTCAAATAAAAACACATATATTCAATATGTTAAATTGAAAAAATTTAACATTTAACATTAATTTAACATTAATTTATGTTAAAAATAAAATTAAACATTAATTTAAAATTTAAAAATTTAACATTAATTTATGTTAAAAATAAAAACACATATATTCAATATGTTAAATTGTCTAGAGGAGTACGGGAATGAGAGTAGAATATGGTGATAAAAAAATGCTGGGCATGGTGGCTCATGCCCGTAATCCCAGTGACTTGGGAGACTCAAGAAGGAGGATTGCAAGTTTGAGGCCAGGCTTAGCAACTTAATAAAAATAAGGCCCTTAAACAACTTAGGGAGACCCTGCCTCAAAATATAAAAATAAAAAGGGCTGGAGATGTGACTCAGTGGGAAAGCAAATTTGGGTTCAATCCCTAGTACCAAAACCAAAAAACAATAACAACAACAACAACAACAAAGGAAATGGATGGATGGGTAGATAGATAAACAGAACAGAGGGGTCCTGTTGGGACCAACAACAATAACATGTCAGTAATTGAAGAATGTCATTAATTCAACCTTCTGCACCTAAGACCCAAATGTATTGCTATAAGTTAACACATGCAGGCACACACATATATAGATATGTTTATCTGTGTATACACATATGTACCTATAAAAATTTTAACTTAAACAATGAATACATGAAAATTCTTGTTTGTTCATTAGTTTTCTTGTGATTTGATAGATCGCCTGAAAAAATTGAGTCTCAGGGCCTGTGAAGCTGAGTAAAACCCTGGGCCTGGACACCTATCAAAGCTGCTCCCATCCACCCCAGAAATTCTAGTCTGCAAACATCATTTCTCTTTCTACCTACAACTACAAGTTTGGAGGATTTTAGTTATTAAAATCGGATTTCATCTTTCTGTTAGTTAGAATACATCCTTCCTTTCCTTCAGACAGGAATGTATACATTTTCATTTTTATTTATATTCAGTTACTATTTTCATTGTCTAATTAAGTTCTTTGGAAAGAGTTATGCTGTTATTCAACTATAGATGAATTTCTCATTTGTACTAATTGTTTTCATATTGATGCTATTACTACTATACATAATTTTCTTGGTCAATGGAGTTTTTATGGAATAAAAGTTAGATATATCCTTTTTTGTATTTTAGAAATTGCCCCTGACATTTGAAAAATAACATTTAAGATGAAGACACTATAAATGGAAAACCAGCTCACTGAATAGTAAACTAGCACTTCTAATTGGGGGAGTAGGGTATCCATAAATGGAAAAGAATGTTTGCACAGGTCAACTGTTGTTTTTGTATTAACTTTGATGCTAGGATTTAATTCTTTTCTTCCAAGGTCATTAAATGGGTTAATTTCCAGCTATTTGTAATCAAAAGGCAATAGAGTAGAAATTATGATTATTAAGTCAGCTTGAATTTCAAAATTCCATAATCTAAAGTGCTAAGCACAAAGTCAAGATAAATCCTTTGGGGCCTAGCTTTTTATACAGGCAAGTAATAAGATGTATAACCAATATATTTAAGAAAAACAGCTGCATCCATGAAGAGAACAGTTAAAATACCTCCTGATATAAAAATCCAAATGAATTTAAAGATACTTTCATAATACCAATAGGGAACTTAGAGAAGCTAAAACTGTGTCTTCATTATGTGCTTTTATAGCTCCAGTCCAGCTCTAAAGGAACATTATGACTCTGTGGTTTTATGCTTTCTTCCTCTTAAAATGCCATTTATATGCATCCAGGTGTAGCTCTCTGTGAGTGACTGGTGTTCCAGTTTGCCTCTAAGCTATATTAGCTGGGAATGAACTTTGCAGAGGACAGATACTCCAGGCCCTTATCTCTCATAAGATATAAGTCCCAAAGGCAATATTGGAACAAATTCTAATTGGATGCCCATGGACAAAAGTCTGTGAACAATGTCACTGCAATTCCAGAAGTGGAAAATGGAATCAATCCACTCGAAGTGCCATATGAAGAAATAATTGAAGGAAAGAAGAATGTTTTCCTGAAAAACAAAAAAAGGAAGTATTTGAAAATAGGATTACTAAATTGATAAGGATCGCCTAGGAAAGATGTGCTCCTTTGGGGTTTTATCCAATGACCCAGATTTATTACAATATTTAACCTATTTCTGGGAAAAATAATATTCCAGGCACTATCATTTGTATCCTAGTGCTTTCCAATTTGAGAATGAAACTTGAAAAAGGATAGAAAGGCTTTTTCAGTGACAACAAAAAGAAGCTTAGGTGACAAAATTAGAGCTTTATTCCTTTGACTTTAACCAACAAGGAGACTGAGTCAGTTTCCATAAAATTAAACTCATGAGAGAAGTAAACACTAAACCTTATCATTTGTATTTTAGAATGAACAAACTTTTCTGAGTTTCTTGCCAGGAGGCAAATTTAGAGGGAGCCTATGCCCATTCTATAGAACTCTGAACAATTTTTGACTAAGAGATAAGGGAAAAGAGCACCACATAAGGGAAGGAGGAGAGGTCCAAAGATGTCCTTGACCATTCAGTTCCACCGTAACTCAGAGAAGTATCCATATGCAACCAGAGTTGGCAGCCATGCCTTCTCAGCCCAAATGATCTAAGCTAGAGAAAAGTCCTTGGTCATATCACCAAGTTTCAATGGACTCCTACCCCACTTACAGTGGAAACATGGGGGAAGAATTGGATGAACAACCTTCAGTTAACCCTACAAAGCATCCTATCTCAAGGAAAATATTAAGGCATTGTTTTGCATTTCTTGCCTTTGAGCCATTTATATCTCAGATTTAATCACTATTTAACATGAATCCATAGTTTCAAAAACAACCACAAAATAAATAAATGAATAAATTAAAGTCTTTAGGCTATAATTTGGGCCATTTTTTGACTGGTAATTTACATCAACCCCATCCTTGGTTTACACAACAACAGGTTGCATAAGCAAGGTAATAGCCAGTGACCACTCACTTTTTATGAATGTATAAGTGAACTGGAGGCTTCTCTGGAGAAGATTATAGGTTTTATGTAAAGCTACTTTCAGAAATAAGATCCTGAAATAGAAACTTACAATCTGAGCAGAAATCAAATGGCTCCAGGATTCTTGTGCCAAAAGGTATCCTTGTTCAAAGGTCTGCTAGGGCAAATGCACCATGCACAAAAAGATTAAGAATGAGGACCCAGCCTGTTGTTAACCCCAGCAAGGTTTTCCTTCTAAAACAGTGTGTCCAATAGAACCTTCTGCAGTGATAAAAATGTCCTGTATCTGTGCTGTCCAACATGGTAGCTATTAGCCAAGTGTGGCTACTGATTACCAGCAACAGAAAAACTGAATTCTTGATTTTATTTTGCTTTAATTAATTTAAATTCAAATAGCCACAAGTGACTAATGGCTCCCTGATTGGACAACTCAAGTCTAAATGTTAAACCAATCTAAAGAAAGCAATTCAAACTGGGCACGGTGGCACACACCTGTAATCCCAGCACTTTGGGAGGCTGAGACAGGAGGATCATAAGTTGAAAGCCAGCCTCAGCAAAAGCAAGGCACTATGCAACTCAATGAGATCCTGTTTATGAATAAAATACAAAATAGGGCTGGGGATGTGGCTCAGTGGTCAAGTGCCCCTGAGTTTAATCCCCGGTACCGCCCGCCCCTCAAAAAAAAGAAAGCAATTCAGAAGTCACCATTGAATTCAGCAAGGAATCTAACATTTGATAACTTTATAAAAAACTGTAAGTTCTCTCAAGTGTTCACATTGGCCTTGTAGACCTTTCATGATCTGGCCTCCTAACCCTCCCCATCTTTACTCATTATTTCTGGGATCTCTGCTCCTACTGCTATGTCCTTAGCTCTAGTTTCAGTTCCCTTCTAGTATCCCTGCCTCCAGGCCTTTGCATTTGCTGGAGGTTTTTTGCTGTTTGGGGGTTTTTTGTTTGTTTGTTTGGTTAGTTGGTTGGTTGGTTTTGTTTTTTTTGCCTAGATCTCGTCTTCCAGCTGTTTGCATGGCTTGCTCCCTTACTTTCTTCAAATTAATGTCAAATATTATGAAGTGTTTCCTGACAACTGTATTTAGAACCACAATGCTCCCACCACCCATACTTCTTTCCCCAACTTTATCTTTCTCTTTAGTTTTTATCCTTTTCTAATATACTTCTAAGAAAAGTCACTTACTTTGTCTATCTCCCCACCTAGAATGAGGCAAGGATTTTCGTTTGGTTTACTTCCATAGTCAGCAGTACATGCATAAATGTTTAACAACCAACTCGTTGTGGGGTGGGACAACACTCTGATTTGCAGCATTTGCCTACTTTTCTGATGTAAATATTCCAACTAGGGTCAATTTCAAGTTAGGAACCAGAAGTCATTGAACATAGAGTTGGGCAGTTATGTGCAATCAGTCAGCAGTTCAAGCCAGCTCCTACACACTTCTAGCTAAAGCACTCCTAGGAGGAACAGCATAAATATTGATTAAAAGAATGATTTCCTAAAGAATTACTCATTTAAGCAGGTCATCTGCTCATATTTTTAGCATACATGAGGAAAGTTCTAAATTTTCCTGTTTCCTCTTGGCATAATGGAAATATGCAGGTCAAATGGCCTTTACGGGGGGCAAAATGGACATCTGTTCACTTTGTGACTCATAGAGCATAGACAGCTCTTTCTGGTTTTGTTTTTTCCTCTTGAGGGCCCTAAAATTCTAGTGACTTAATTTGGCTTTGTTCAGGGGAAGAAAAAGGAGGTTGGGGATAAAGGAATGTTCTATCAAGATAAGAATTTAGATGTTCTTAGCTGTTCTGGTATCAGTCCAATAGCATTATAGACTAAATCAGTAACTAATGAGGCAATGTAGTCAAAAGGTCCCCTATCCTCCAGTTACCTGCAGATGAGCTAAAATACTCGACCTCTGAGTATATTTCTTCACTTTTTTTTAATCATATCACTTTCCAAGAATAAAAAAAATCCCATCAATAACAATTGTATTTTAGAACATCGATCCTTAAAGGAGAAAGTCCTTTATGTGGTTTGGATATGTTTTATTTGGTATATTTTTTCTTTCTTTCTTTTTCTTTTTGGTGCTGGGAATTTAATTTCAGGCCTTCCACATAAAAGCACTGTATCACTGAGCTGCACTTCTTCTTGCTGTCAAAACCTAACTAGAGCTGGCGCAAGCCTGTAATCCTAGCACTTAGAGAGGCTGATACAGGAGAATTGTGAGTTCAAAGCCAGCCTCAGCAACAGCGAAGCGCTAAGCAACTCAGTGAGACCCTGTTTCTACATAAAACACAAAATAGGGCTGGGCATGTGGCTCAGTGGTCAAGTGCCCCTGAGTTCAATCTCCAGTACCAAAAAAAAACCCCAAAAAACCTAACTAGACTTATAACTGGATAACAGCTAAGGGGGTAATATGGGTTAGTAGCTGGAAGGGTTCCCTGAGGATTCTGATTAAGAGGATCTTAGATGGGAATGAAAATTTATATTTTTAACTATACCCTAAATGGTTCTAACTCTCAATTCAGACCAGTTCTTACCTACCCACCAACTGGTATTAGTCCCTCCAAGCCTAGGATTGAACCTAGGGCCTCCTTCATGCAAGACAACTGCTCTAACACTGATCTACACCCCCAGCCCTGCTGCAGATCTGTTTTTCTTGTCTTTGCTCTTGTCATCCCCACTGATCTCATTGAAAATTCCAATGAACTAATTTCTGTCATAGAATCCAGCTAGCTCTCTCTTGAATCCTACCCTTTGAACATTCTGTTCTCTCTTCCTGGAACACCTGCTTTCTACCACCCATTTCTTAACCTAGATAATTCCTACTCCTCCTTTGGGTCTCAATTCAGATGTCCCTTCCTCCAGGAAGCACCCACTACCACCACCAACAACCATCCATCTGCACTGCCTATGTACTTGTATGTGTTTTTAGTTTTGTTTTTTATATGTGTGCTTGATACTGAGAATTGAACCCAGGGCCTCCTATATGCAAGGCAAGTGCTCTAACTCTGATTTACACCCCCGGCCCTGCTGAAATTTGTTTTTAATCTGGCTTTAAAACAGTCCCAATTGTCTAATCCAACAAAATAAGACTATTTTTTCAGGAATGATGGTTTAAAAAAAATAAAAGCATATTTTCTGCAATGGCTCGGACCTCTAATCCCAACTACTTGCAAGGCTGAGGCAGGAGCACCTCTTGAACCTCAGAGTTTGTAGTCAGCCTGGGCAACATGGCTAGATCCTATCTCTTTAAAACAAAAACAAAATAAAGGACATATTTTCCTTTTGAAAATGTTTTCATCCAATTTCTGTATTCATTAAGCCCAAGGAAGCCTGATTTGTTGGCACACACCTATAGTCACCACTACTTGGGAGGCTGAGATAGATAGGTCCCTTTAGTCCAGGAGTTCAAGGCCAGTGTGGGAAACATAGCAAAACCCCATCTCAAAAACAAATCAACACAAACAAAACTGAGGAGAAATGATAATTACCAACTCTTGTTTCTGAGAAAATTTGCTAGTTCTTAAAGTGAAGAGTGTCTATCACTGGATTAACTACTTAATATCTTATAAAAATATGTGTTAAACCAAACCTGTGTCTATTCTGTGCCATGCAGAAAGGATAAGATAAACAGCAAGTAAGACACAGGCCCTGCCTGCAGGTTCCCAGAGACATAAGAAAAACAAGTTTTGATATGGTTATAATGGCATTGTAAAATCAAATTTTTCACTACTTACAACATGTACTTTTCCTTTTCATATTAACCAAAATAATGATCATCCAAATGCTCATAAGCAAATAATGGAGAATAAATTATAGAATATTCATAAAAAGCAATACTATATAGCAATGAAAATGGCCAATACGAATGTCAAGAGAGAAGCAAGATGCAAAAGAGTAAAAACTGTACAATTCTATTAACCTGAAATTTAAGAGGAGACAAAACTAATACATGCTGGTGGAAGTCAGAAAACAGTAATTCTTGGGAGCAAATACCAGCTAGATGTGAACACAAGAAAGACTTCTGAGGAGCTAGCACTTAGTTTTTTGTCATTTTGGTTTGGTTTGGTTTTTTGGTGCTGGAAACTGAACCCAGGCCCTCAAACATGCTAAACACATGCTGTACCACTGAGCTAATTCCAAACTCATAATGCTATTTCTTGAGCAGGTGTTGGTCACTCAGATGTGTTTGTGAAAGCTCATCAAAGTGTGCATTTACATCTGCACACTTTCTTGTCTGTGCATTGTACTTCGAGAAAAAGTAATTTGAAAGAATATATTCTGCGTTTTATCCTCATGAGGTGTAAAATACTTCTTTCGCACCTCCCTACTTCCTGAACTCCACCCTTTTGTTGTTGAATTTTAAACTCATGGCTTTAAGTCTATATCTCGTGATAGTGGGTCACCTCCCTAAAGATAGATTCATTTAAAGCAATATTCCCATCTCAGCTGACCCAAGTGGCTGGAAATGACCAGCTGCACTTACTGACCAGGTCATATACTAATGCCTGAACTAGGCTGATGATATCACGTGGCCCTATCATCAAGATCTCTGGCATGTACACCTGACACAGAATGCCAGATGTAGGTTAATGATAAACAAGAAAAAAGAGGGGATGGCTAATAATATCAAGGCTTGTTAATGAGAAAATATAATTACATACTTTACATTTTCAGCAAACAACTTATGGGGGTCAGGCTACATGTTGTTGTGAATGTAACATTCCTGCCTCATCAGACGGTTGACAAAATATTAGTTGAAGATGTTAATTTATTTTTAAGAAATGGTGTCATCATGGATCTGTTGGGGAGGGTAAGAGCCCTGGTTTATCATCAAAATATTCTGTAATTGCCTTACACATAATAGAAGCTATTATTTAAACTACAATGTTAGTCACAAATTCTGATTCTGTTTTCAATTGAGCAGGCAAGAGTTCATAGAACTATAGTAAAATATAGCCAGAAAGTTCATGTGAAAGTGAACTTAACAAATGGCACCTTAGAAACCTAAAACTAACTTTGTCCATCAAAAAGTGCCTGACTGTATTTACTTGCTTTGGGTAATAGACTATCAATTAGGAGGCTCCTATAAATATGCAGCTTTGGTTTTAAAAGCCCAAAGTAGTCTCAACATACAAACAGAAAATACTATAGTGCCCACCCAAGAAAAACACGTCAATTTATCTGGATTCAGAGGGGCATATGGGCAATATGTGAGTCAATCTGCGATGTCTGAGAAGTTTAGAAATGGACCAGGTTTTTCCTTTCTCATCAAAATCTAAAATCAACCAGTGCACACTGATTGATACAAACAATAGCACCTATATTTATGCCTCAACACCAAGAAAAATATAACTCTAGTTTACAATAGGTTATGTCTTTTTCTATTTTAAAACCATTCATTCTTACAAAAGAATATACATGTAGGGCTTGGGTTGTGGCTCAGTGGTAGAGCGCTTGCCTCACATGCGTGAGTCACTGGGTTCGATCCTCAGCACCACATACAAATAAATAAATTAAATAAAGATATTGCGTTCATATACAACTAAAAAATATTTTTTTAAAAAAAAGAATATACATGTACTTACATAAAATCTCTATAATATTATCTAATGTAGGTATCAGTTTATATTTATTCATTTCTAATACAGCAATGTGTCCTAAAAGGGAAAATATCTAAGTTATTATCAAAGACTCACTTGGTAACTTGAAACCGTCCCAGAAAGTTGCATAACTTTAAAATATGAGTGTGTTTAATAATCTTGGGGGGATACAGAGGATTGAACCCACATGTGTTTAACCACTAAGCCACATCCGCAGCCCTTTTTATTTATTATTTTGAGACATGGTCTCGCTAAGCTGCTTAGGGCCTCACTAAATTGCTGAAGCTGGCTTTGAACTTCCAATTCTCCTGCCTCAGCCTCTTGAGTCGCTGGGATTGCAGCCATGCACCATTTTACTCGCCAATAATCTTCATGACCCTCCCACCAAAAAAACAGTTTAATGTTGAATCTGCAAATTAAATTTCTTTTTTTTTTTTTTAATAATGAAGAGCTCTTGGATTTGTGTGTGTGTGCGTGTGGTGCTGGGGATTGAATCCAGAAATGCTCTACTACTGAGCTACACCCCTAGCCCTTTATTTATTTACTTATATATTTCTTTATTTTTTTTTTTTGTGAAACTCCTCCAAATGAATTAAATTAGACAATGTATACAATGTACTTAACAAAGCAGTGAATATCAACTTTAAAAAAAAAATGGGCTGGGGATGTAGCTTAGTGGTAGTACTTACTTAGGATGCATGAGGCCCTCGGTTTGATCCCCAGCACCACAGAAACAAAACAAAGTAAAAAACAGTTTATGAGACATTATTATAACTTTTCCTGTAATCCCAGCACTTTGAGAGGCTAAGACCTGAGAATCGCAAGTTCAAAGCCAGCCTTAGCAGCAGCGAGATACTGAGCAACTCAGAGAGACCCTGTCTCTACATAAAACACAAAATAGGGCTGGGGATGTGGCTCAGTGGTCAAGTGCCCCTGAGTTCAATCCTGGTACAAAAAAAAAAATCTTTTCATGGCTTTGCATTGAAGAAGATTGAAGAAGTTCCCTTTTGGGAGCTTATAAAGATTTTCTGAGAGAAGGAAGACCAAAACCTGAAATCTGGTCTATTAACCTGGGTGATGGGCTATTCCCCAATTGTGAGGTATGTGAAATCTTTTCTCCTAATTCTGCCATTTATTAAGACCTCTCTGTGATTCAAGTTGACATTTTAATCCACCTCTTATGTAGGAAGTACCTACTATGTTTCACTGATTGACATAATTCCAAAGGAAAGGTGCTTTGTCAAGAACAGCAATGAATATATGTGAAAAGGTAAATAGAAGGTACAGTGATGAAACCACAGCTCATGGCTTGCCTTTCTGCTCCTAGTCACGTCTGTGAACCAGGAGGCATTTAAGTCATTTGCTCTACTCAAGGAGAAATACCTCATAAAAGGTGTCAAAGGGGAAAAGCATTTAACCAAAGCCAGACAGTCTCTGAGGAAAAATACTACCAGGAAACTCTGAGCAGCTATTTCATCTGAAGGCAAGATAATTAGACTGAGATGGTGATGTTGATTATAGTCTCCAAAAGAGCAATAAGCACATTGTTTCCTAGAAGTTGGGTTCGGAGATAGATAGGGACCCATGTACTGAACCCCAACAACACTATCACTTAATGAAAACTGGGGGTCGGGGGGATCCAGCAATCCCACTTCTGGGCATATATCCAAAGGAAGTAAAGTCCATATGCCCAAGAGATGTCTATACTTCCATATTTATTGAAGCATTATACACACTAACCAAGAAATGAAAACAACTAAAGTGCCCATAACAGGAGAATAGATTTAAACATAGTTTATATACACAACAGAATATCATTCAGCCTTTACAAAGGAGGAGATTCTGTCATTTGTGACCATAAGGATGACCCTAGGGGATATTATGTAAGTGAAATAAGCTAGACAAATAAAGATAAATACCACATGATCTGATTTATATGTAGAACTTTAAAAAGTCAAACTCAAACTCATAGAAAAAGTCTAGGGGGTAGGGATTATATGGGGAAAGAGGAGATATTGGTCAAAGGGTACAAAGTTTCAGTTAGTAAGTTAGTAAGTTTGGGTGATCTTTTGCATAGCCTAGTGACTATAGTTTAATAATAATGTATTATATGGTGGTGCACACCTACAGGTGTGCTACTTGGAAGGCTGAGGCAGGAAGATTGCAAGTTTGAGGGCAGCCTCAGCAACTTAGCAAGACCCTGTCTTAAAATAAAAAAATAAAAAGGTCTAGAGATATAGTTAAGTGGTAGGGTACTCCTGGGTTTAATCTCTAGTATTGCAAATGATGATGATGATGATGATGATGATAATGCATATTTCAAAATAGCTAAAAGAATGAATCTTTAAGCCGGGTGCGGTGGCGCAAGCCTGTAATCCCAGCACTTAGGGAGGCTGAGACAGGAGAATCGCAAGTTCAAAGCCAGCCTCAGCAACAGCGAGGTACTAAGCAACTCAGTGAGACCCTGTTTCTAAATAAAACACAAAATAGGGCCGAGGATGTGACTCAGTGGTTGAGTACCCCTGAGTTCAATCCTGGGTACAAAAAAACCCCCCAAAAAACAAAAAACAAAAACCCCCAAAAACACTGTTCAGGGGTTGGGGTTGTAGGTCAGTGGCAGAGTGCTTGCTTAGCATGCATGAGGCACTGAGTTTGATCCCTAGCACCACATAAAATAAAGGCATGCTGTCCATCTACAACTACAAAAACAAATAAACAAACAAACAAACAAAAAAAAACCACTGTTCAGTGCCAGCAAACAGGTTGTATGAATGATCTAGTGTGCAAGAGCAGGGTACTAGGTTTCAGCTCCTCCTCCCTGGCTGTCAACCTGGCAGTTTCCTCTTTTATAAAATGAAACCAGTATTTCTTATTCATTTCCTAGAATATAGAAAGTTTCTGACAACAAATAATATCCCTTTTTATCATTGGAAAAAGA
>PVHX01023974.1:0-24796 GCA_004024805.1 Geosciurus inauris
GATTATTGACATTTATGAATGCTTGTCAAATGCTAGAGAAAGACTAAGTTCTTTACATGTGCAATCCTGTTTTAATCATTACTCAATCCCTGTGAGGTGAGGTGTATTACAATTTCTCTTATTTTTTCAAAAGAGAAAACTGAGACCTTTAGCAGGCAATTTGTGCATAGTTACATAGCTACAGAAGTAGCCTGGCTTGAACAGAGAGATACCCAACACCAAAGCACATGGATATCACCATTCTAAATACAGTCAGTGAGTACATTTCAGAGAAAATAATCTTCTACTTGTTATTACTTAATACACTTTTCCTTTGTTCACATTAAAATGATGGAATATTTAAAAGAAAAATTAAATTTAACATTACCCTAAAAGTACTACACTGAGCTATCTCATTTATCTGTGCATAGGAAAATTTGATTCCCTCCCACCAACCTCTTTCAGCCAGACTCACATGTCCTGAATTGAAAACCAATGATGATTTTCAAAATCATTAACTCAGGGACAGCCCTGATTTTCACAGTCTCTAAAAGTTGAATTAGATGGAGAACTATTTGTTTACTATAGCAAAACATACTTTTTTAACTTATATTTCAAACACTTTACAAAAACAATAGAGGAAGAAAATCTTTATTTAGGATCTTACATAAAAAAGGGTTGTTCACTTGAAATGACCAGTGGATAATATATTATGTGGGAATCCTATAAGTTTTCTGTAGATACATTTGTTGGTTGAATGCTTACATACTCTATGAAGCACATTACACCATTTTCCTACCTAAAGGAGACTTTCCTGAATCAGTCTTTCCGGAGTATTCCTAAAACCACAAATAGTTTAAAATGAGATAATCCTCATGTATTGGGTATTACATTAACACACATAATATTTAGTTTTTGAAATATTCTTTAAAAGCGATAGCATGTTTAATTGTATGTACTAAGTGATTTTAATTCAATAGGACACTCATTCCTTGGGGAATTTCAAATAAATATACAAACTTTAAAATTTGCTATAGTTAGGGCTGGGGCTGTAGCTCGGTAGTAGAGCGCTTGCCTAGCATGCATGAGGCACTGGGTTCAAGCCTCAGCACCACATATAAATAATAAATGAATAAAATAAAAATCCATGAACAACTAAAAAATATTTTTAAAAATGTTGCTATATTTAAGAGAGAAAATTATTATAGTAGCTCAAATTTCTAATGGACTTGTAGAAAATAGCAGACTTTTTGTTTTTTAAAAACATTAATTGATTTAACCTTAAGTATTTCTCTATACATAGCTTATATGTCCAAGAAAAGAATTTTTCTCTGTTCTCTTTCTCTCTGAGAGAGAAGTGTTTGTGTACATATATATATATTTGCAAATATATATATAACGAGAGATGTATGAGTGATAAGTATGAAAATATAAATAATGGCTGGTTTTATCATGACATATACCATTAATACATACAATTCTCATAGACAATACTAAATAGGAACTAGGAAGAGGTGTAAAGATTAAGGAAAACTACCTGATTGATAAATTTTCACAACATAAGGCTTTGAATATATGATCATTTGCATACACATACAGAATAAAATAAGGAATTATTTGGAGAAGGAAAAATGCATTTTAGTATTGTTTAAATGCCCCAAAATATGTTGTATGTATGTATTTATGGTTTCCCAGTAATTAATTTTAAACTATATTATTCCTTTCATTTACTCTGTAAAGCTTGGCATGTGCTACAGTGTCTCTTGCTCTTGATCCTGCTCTCTGTTTTCCCCACATTGAATTTTCATGCTGTCATCCAGGCCCAACTCCTTTGCCGCTGATTCCTGCAGGGATTTGCCTCCTCTGCACACCCACAGTACTTGCCTCCACTTCTGTTAAAGGACCTACCTATTTCGCTTGCTCTCTAGTTATGTATGAATAAGTTCCCTCTTTATAGGGAGAACACCCTATCTTTAGTGTACCCTGTCTTCAGCGCTGTGCCTGACAACTGACATGAAGTAAAGTATTTACTTTCTAAACGATAAGCCTGATTCAGATCAAGAAATGAATCTCAGTCCCACATTCTGATACATTCCTAGTTTCTCTGATTTACGTGGATATTTCTGTCATTAAGCTGTGAAGTACTGTGTGACCAAAACTATAGAGGCAGGTGAAGTATCAAATTTATTCCAGATACTGAGTTTATAAACAAGCTTTCCCTGAACTTCTGAGTGGACAGTAACACTTGTTACTTGCTTGTCATTGCTTGTACCCATTTCCATAAGCATACCCATTAAAGTATGCTATTCTCTTTAACGGACATTACAGAAGCTTTCTCAAAGCAAATTAACTGGAGATTTTCAAAAAGTAGTACAGATCGTGAGTGAAATCAAAGGAGAAACTTCTACTCCTACATGACTTAGTTCTTTCTTCACTCTGATTTCACAAGCCATGGACCTGTAAAGCTGATCCTGTCTTTGTTTCCCATTCTAACGATAGCAGCCAGTGAGTTTTGATTTGTTTCGTTCGATTTGCAGTACTGGTGATCCAACCCAGGGCCTTGTGCATGCGATACTGCTGTTCTACAACTGAGCTACCCACCTAGCCTCCCAGCAAACCTTTTGAACTAGGGTTTATTGGGCAGTTGCTATATGCTGGACACTGTTCATTCATCCTCAATGAATGAGTGGATAAAACACGGGGTCTATCAGTCCCCACAAGACTTTTAGTCTTCATAGTAGTATGAATATGACATTCAATATTATTCGCTAAAAGTATGTCATTTCTTTAATGTTTTCTTGCTTAATTGGCACTATTTTAAAAGCAATTTATTTCATGAATTATTATTTTTATCGTACATAACTATTCTCAAGTTATTCATAAAATAATATCTGAAATTTTAGTTCTACAGTGCTTATGATATATAATTATCAGCTAACATTAGATGGGTAAATATAAATATTCATAAATAGTATGTCATATTCGTTAATGTTTCTGTTGGTTAGTTAAGTATGCAAATAAGTTCAGGCTAAGTAAGGAAAATTTAATATCAGATACAATTGAGAGCTAAGTGATTCAGCCCATATTTCTATGGATTCATTACCTTAAAATACAAACCCTTATCTCAGTGAGCAAATTACTCGCCTTATTCATATTTACAAAATGCAGTCTTCTACCATCTATTTATATGTTATGGAAGCAACATAAGGAACTTCAAATGAAGAAAAAATTAGAGTAAAATTCAAGAATTTTTTCAACTAGTTGTCAATCAAATTCATCATCCATCTGTGTTAGTGCATCTCATATTTATTGTCTGAGAGATAATAAAGTAACAATTGCTGCCTTCGCTGTGTCAAGGCAGATATTAGTAATATCTTTAGACCTTACCCATCTTAAATATGAGAGGCTGTACTGTACCCAAGTGGATATCTTCATACTTGAATGGACGAGAGAATACTCACTTTTCCCAAATGTATTTTTGAATTAGAGATAATGATACTATGCAAATGAGCAAGGCTTAATGTTCCTACCAATATTTGATGATTTGAAATCAGCCCCTGGTTAACAGATGGTCCCATCATTCTGGAACATAATTGATACCCTCTTTGAAAATCTCAACAGAAAGGCCAATGGACATGTATTTTACCTGGTCCCTTGAGGAACTCTCATTTTTTAGATAAGAAACTTCCCAAACAATGGAGTTTATAAGCAAAATCCTAAATTTTATACTCATCAAAGCAACTGTGTCCTTACCAAATCTCCTCATGTTCTGATTTTCCATACTCTTTATTTTTTTAAAAAAAATTGTATTTGTGGTATTTTTTGAAAATTTTTCAAGATTTCTAAAAGTCAGATTTACTATAGTAATACACTCAGAAGTGAATTTCCTACAAAGGTCTATGAATTTCTTGTGAGTCACGGGGGAGGGGAGCACACAGCTATGTAATCAAGCCCAGACAAAGTTCAGACAAAGCACATGGAGCTTGGCATGCATGAAACAATTCAAACCACAAGAATTCATGTGTCTCTGAGAGCATTTGTGGGATGATCCCATGATATGATGCACACCTGTTCCCTGGGAACACAATTTCACATTCGGTGGCTGGTGACTGAACAGAAACAGCTTGCATTGCCACAGAAGCAAATTGTCAAGACTTGTACAGGCACAGATACCCTCCCACCATTCACTCTGACCACCAAGCATCACCCAGACAGCCTGAAATAAAGAATGGCCAGGCCTGGGATCTCAGGAACACATTAGCCTTGAGAGAAAAAGTGACTGAGACCAGGTGTGATGGATGAGCCCTCTCATTTATGCAATGAGATTCAAATCCAGGCTGAAATAACTAATGTAATGAAAGGAAAAAAGACGAGTAAAGATTAATGAGTTTTAAGAACTGTACCCTCTGTTCTGAAACAAATGTAGCAAAAATTGTTCCCACTTCCAAAGGAAAGACACTTTATTTTCCTGTTTTTAATCTCAGAAATTTCTAATCCTGTTGAAGTTTTAGCTATGATGTTTTAAATTCAATAGTCAAGATTCTGTTGGAAGAACACAGGCTTGCAGAACAAAAGTGCAATAATGATAGAATAAGCCTATCTCTTCCACCAGGAGAAAGTCCCATCTTAGCATCCTGGGCCACCACCACCACCACTGTGGATGACAACTTTCAGCTACAATCAGTTGAGGCACAGATAATAAATTCTCAAACATTTGGCAGTTTATCGAAGAGAAATACTCACAACATGAGCTACATAAACTCATTCTCTAAATGAGAATATTTTAAAAGATATTGACTACAGATGTTTCAAAGTAGAATTTAAGGTCTCACTGGGTGTCCCCAACTGGTTATCGCTCTATTCTAAGCTTAACTCTTTAGTGAGGCCGTTCAAATTCCTGCTTTCCCTTCTCAACTTTTCACCCAGCAAGCAGTCATTGTTACATTTCAACACTTCTTTACATCAAGCACCTAATATAAAATGGGAACAGCTGCAATTTCACTGCCCAACCCTTTCTTCCACCCTTACAACATTTGTTCTGCTAATGTAGGTTAATTCTGCAAATAACACTTCTGTAAATTGTTCTTGCAAACTGCTACATCATTTATGTAAGGACTTCTGTGAACTTTGAAAAATTAATGCCTTTAATTTTGGTTGATGGCAACATCAGCAGAGCTCTGTAAATTGCACTTTAATGAGATTTTGCTACAGGGGATAATCTGCTACTGACAGAGGAACATCTTGAAAACATCTGTAGACCTATAATTTCTCTATGACGATTAGATCCCACCACAAGACTCCAAATACAAACCCAAAATAAAGGAGGAAATTGTAAAGTTCTAAATGAGAATACAACCTGTTCTTTAAGAACAAGAGTCCCACTCTGAAAAGTTTCATGCACTGAAAATAAATCAATTTTTGGACTAATTAACATTTAGCTTTATTTAATTAAGAAAGACTATTACTGTCTGCACTGCTGTGCATCTGTATATAATGAAGCAAACAGCAGTAGGTATAAGATACCACTGAGGGATATGCCCAAGTAACCCAGCACTATAGGTGCAAAGGAACGTCTATTATTGTTAAGTAACTGACATCAGAGTCTCACTTTAATGCTGTCATAAATAAAAAGAAGATTTCCACAGATGCTTTCACATATGGTTTCTTATTTGTCTCTGATGGAGACTGGGAGTTGGATTAGATGCCAAAATTAAATGATTTAAATAGACAGCTGCATAATGGAAACTACTAAATAACACCTTTTAAACAGTTCCTATTTATAGTGGGTCTAAATCACCAGAGAATGACAAATTTTATTCTAACACTAACATTGCTCGTGGCCCTGATGCCATTACTTCCAAAGCCCCATAGGAAGTTGTCTTAATGTTCACTCTGGCTCACGTTCATGATCATACCTCCTTTAGAATTGTTCCTTTTGAAATCACAGCTCATTTTCCAGTCAAACCTTAGACTTGAAAAGCGATCTGCTCTGGAATTAGACCATATTCATTACTTTGCCTATATTGAAATAAGCAGAAACTGCTACCAGATGTTACTCTAGATTCTTCATCTCCCATGCCCTGAAATTAATAGCTACTTGATAGAGTACTGACTTCCACATCATAATTTCCTATGCATAACACTTATATCTTTGTCATTTTTCACAGGAGAGAAATTAAGTAAAAACTGCTGAATTAAATCAGGGTATAATGAGATACAAAAAAAAGCTGTTATTTCTAGAAAGCTTAAATATATCAACAGGTTTATTCAAGGTTTTAATTGATCTTATAAAGACCTGAATTGCGTATATCTTAAAACACAGATTACACATAATAACAATTTAATAGATGCTCAAAACTGGATCTGAACAGCCTCACTGTGTAATAAATGAGGGGAGATAATTATTCCTTCATTAGTGGAAACTCTTTAAACTTTTAAGTGTGTCTGCCAGAGTTGGACACAATCAATGACCCCATGTTCTCTAGGATTCCTCCACTTTCAGAAATAGCCAAGAACCACATTTTCTTGTATGGCATATAAAATTGGAGCTGGAAGGGATTGGGATGGTATCATTAAGGTGGAGTTCTTAAAAGGGGGAAAGAATTTATAGGAATTTACCTATAGAATATGACCAATGCCAAAGGAGTGATGCCTTGCACACTGGGCCCTAGGCATGAACACCTACAATCTGCTGCTTTCCTCCTGGCTGAGATTTTTGAAAGTGACTCTAGAATCCACCCCATGCCCATGGGTTAGCTGCTGGGCTTCACTCTGAGCTTGAACATGGAGCCATAATCATATTTGTCTTTCTCTTTCTCCTCTTCCTCTGAGGTTTGTTCACTGGTCCTACATCTGAACCCATTCATAAAAGGCCCAAGACCCACCTCCACTCTCAGGTATTGATAATGATCTCTTATGCATGCCTGACTAGACCTTTTCTTTAAAAGATTGCAATTGCTAATAAGTGTTTGAGGCATTGGCGGTTTCCCTTATGTGTAATGCATCACTGGTTCTCAAAGGAAAGCATTTGGGAGAATAATTCAGATTATATAGCTGATTAGGACACACCTCTTAGGCATTTCTAAGGTGTTCTGCAAGTTAAAGAAAAATCTATAATCATGAAGGATTAAACTGCGTCTTCTCAAGATTAAACTGCATCAAATTGTGACTTATAAACATAACAAACAGTATCCTTTGCACTTGTTAACTAATCATATTGTAATGTGCTTGTTATTTCCTGCAAAGAAGGCCTCATGTCTAAAAACCCATCCTGGAATAGCAAGCATGGCTGATTGTTTGCTACATGCAGTAGCTCTCAGCTGACTCACAGCCTTTGCTGTCCTTTCCTCCCTGAAGCTGACTTGGGCCCACAGGCCACGGCCACAGGTTTAACCTCATGTCTGAGTTCACAGCACTAATCCTACCTTTAGGCTATGCATCTTTAAGGAGGTCTAGCCAATCCCTACAGCCCAGACTCTGTGTTAATCAGGTGTGCTTCAGATTCTAAGAGCTGTTGTTGAGACAGGACTGAGACTTCCTGAAAACTAATCTCTCCAAATGTTAGTTCACCCAGCCAAAAAAATAAAATAAAATAAATGGCATCATAATATCTACATCACTGGGTTGCTGTGAAGATTAAAGATGACTACATATGTAAAGAAGAGAACTACACATATAGCAGGGTATAAATAATATTAATTTAGTTTATTAGTTCCCTTTTCTTCTCTCCTCCTTCCCCCTCTCCCTGACTGGTTGGTATTAGTTGAAGCTGGCATCCTACATCCCCTACCTGAAAGGGTTCACAAATAGTTTTCAGGACCATGGAGAGCTCCCATGCGCCTGTGCCCACAAAAGACGTTAGTTTTGCTGTGCCAGGGTTATTTAGTTCATAGATTTATTCAGTAGATATATTCTGAAGGCCTTTATGAGCTATGGGAAAACAGAATTCAGCAAAACAGACGAATCCCAACACTTTTGCCTCTTACATCCTAGTGAAGGAATAGACATCAGTCACATTATTAGACACACACACACAGAAACACACACAGAGAACTAGATAGGCAAGATGAATAAAAGTTCAGTGTCCTATAACATTTACATAATCTTTGGGGGTTCAGGGAAGGAACTTTTCCAGAGCAATTTTCCTGAGAGGTGACATTTTTGCTAAGATGTCAGGGATGAATAAGAGATGATCAAGCAAAGAAAATTAATGAACAGCACTCCTGAAGTAGAATCATTTCAAGAACTTTACAAAGGCCAGCAAAGCCAGAATAGATGAAGAAGCAGCATGGTGAGAAATGAGACATAAGAAGCCCTGCTAGGAACACAGCACAAAAATGGAAGGCTTCCAGATCTGGCCCAATATTTTAGATTGACTCTGCATTTGTATGTATATTAATTACAAGTTTGGAATTCAAGATATGAAATTTGGGGGTCCTGTTTAAAATTCAAAAATCTGGCCACACCAGGCCTGCATTGCTACATGAAGACAATATACAGCCACTTTCCCAGGTAGACCAATTATGAGCTCTCCAGCTTGCCATGGTCTACACTGGCCAAGTTCGCTCAAATGCACTTTCTGCACAGCCCTTGTAGCCTTGTAAGTTTGAAACCCCACACTTGGGCTTCTGCCTTATCTCTCGTATCCAATTCTGACTTTATGCTTTGGTTTAAGGAGGGTGTCACTGCCTTTATTCTTATGGTTACACCTTGATAACCAATGTCTCTGAAATATTTTCCAAGATATCAGTGTCAACCTCCCACACTTCCAAAGTATGGCCACTTGCTAGGCATCACTTACCTCTTGGGAGGTTCTTCCTATTTTTATCTATTCTACCAGATGTTTCCTTCAGCTATAATCCCCAGATCCTTGTTTTACCTCCCTGTGGACTTATCATTCAGGAGTAGTCCAATAATATACCTATCCCAGTCAATAGATACAATTTCTAACCTCAGTCTCTTCCCATCTGTTTTATTTTTTTAATCTTTCATTGAAAAATGACTTCTCAAATTATGTCAAGTGGATTAGTCAAGCCGCACTCTTTTTAAAGAGTAACCAAAAACACAGAGGATGGATTTGTAATGAACATTCAGTAATTTGGAAGCCAGCTATCTAGATCCTTCAATTAATTAAATTTTTCTTAGGACTTCTAAGAAAAAAGAAGCAAATAATTGGGGCTGGGGGAGGGGCCAAACATAATAGGTAGAAATTGCCAGAGATAATCACAAAATCTGAGCCTCCTTCACCTTTCCTATCCCTATGTGAACAAATTTCCAATGAGAATTAATATTCAGAAGAGAGATTACAGCAGGCGCAACAAGATCCAAGGTCATCAGTCACATCCACTGCCATTTCTCA
Source organism: Geosciurus inauris (assembly GCA_004024805.1). NCBI lineage: Eukaryota > Metazoa > Chordata > Mammalia > Rodentia > Sciuridae > Geosciurus > Geosciurus inauris. Next base: position 9,338 of record PVHX01023974.1, read on the forward strand.
CGTACAAAGACAGAAAAGGTCCTGGCCTGGTGCCTAGTGAGTAGCAATGGCATGGTTTTTGAAGGGTAGAGCCACAGACTGGTATATTTCCAAGTGTTATTAGGGTGTTAAAGTTAACTCTAAAATTCACTTACCTGGCATACCACACCATTTCTAGAAGAGTAGATATTTTTCTAGGCATTAATAGTTCCCAGGAAAGATATCAGTAACCAGCGTAGGTTTCATACGCACCGTCTTTCATAGGCATTTGCTCAAGAAAGGTTGCCACTGGGTTTCCCTTAGGACTGCTTGAAGGCACGTCCTCCTCTGACAGTGACTGTGGTGTCCACCTTGCTGTACACTCTGTGCTGTACTTGTTAGCACCTGAACCACAGCCCCTTCCCTCCCAGCCCTCTTTCCCCCCATTTGTCTCTGTCAATGGCCCTTTTCCTAACTGCATCCTCAGAGAAGCCCATATCCCATCAGCTTTCTGTCCCCTGGCCATTGTGGTTAAAATCTGCATCACTGTTGTCTTGATCAATTTGCCCAGCAATCCTGAGGTAACTTGGCATTTAAGGATTCTGCTAACATTTGTCTATTGCTACAAAGAGCTTTAGGGGGAAAAAATTATTCCAAATGGCATAACGGATGTTTTAGTCACTAAATTTCTTGGGAATTTAAATTAAAATAAAAATGATACTCTTTGTACATGGATTTTCTTGTACTTAAGCCTTTAATGCCAGCTAAATAACAAAAGGGGCCATTAATGTAAAATTCAGCCTAAAGTCAATTGTATTATGAGCACTCTTAATGCGTGTACATTCTTAATGTAACCAGGAGTCTGAAAGGCACTTAACTGGATACAGCTGTATGCAAATTTGCTTTAAACTACTGAAGGTTAGAAACAGACATTATTTTAATCTTGAAAAATAAACCACTGAGTGTCTAGCATTTGGGTCTGTTAAACTCATCTACTAATGATTCCCCCATTAAACCATAATAAAGTGTTTGAAAGTTGATCCAGTCCTTTGCACATGGTAAACAAAGAGACTGGCACTACAGCAGGCTCTGCCAAAAACCAGCAAGAGGATTCTTGAATATATACATCCTCACACAGCTGTCATTCACCCCTGCTGTATTATATATTTTGAGATAATTAAACAAAAAATACGTGACATTTATCTAAAACTCACAAATTTGCCTTCTGGGAATGTAGCACAATTCATCCTCTGATTCAGAAAGCTATTATCTAGTTGAAGATGAATCAGGATTGTACTGATGAAAAAATAAAATATTCACAAATACAAATGTGGGTCAAGATATGAAATATGTGCTTCCTGGGTCATGAAATGTGGTCCCACAAAATAACAAAATGGCGCTGTCATTGCTGAACGCACTACATTATGCTACCTGACACTCTCCACTAGAAAGCTAATGCTATCCGTATCTATTTCTTTCTGCATCTGTAAACAATGGATTAATTGAATCATAGTTAAATAAGTAGCTTTCCAAAGTAATATGAACAAAAACATCCCATTATGAAATAGGAAGTAAGAAATGATCTCATAGATGAAGGGAAAGAAATGGATCACTTTTTGCTGAGAGTATTTACAGTCCTTAAGCAAAGTAAGTGGAATGTCTTGAATATTTTTAAACACTGCCAAGTTAAAGTCCATAATACACATACTTTCTTTTTGTTTTTTTTTTTTTTTAATAAACCTAAGATATATTTTGGACTATAAAACCCCAAATAAATATATATCAAAATTCAACATCATTTACTATAATACCCATTGTAATTATAATCATTTAATTAACTTAAAATTTAATGGCATTTTTAAAAATAATTATTTCTTTGATCTTGTCTGGCTTGTTTTCTTGATTAACCCGAATAAAATAAGGCTATTTATCCTTTGTGGCCACATACCCCCAGAAAAGCAAGAATGAAAGAAAGAGAAGAAAAAGGAAGGAGGGAAAAAGAAAAGTAAGGGGTGAGGGAAGGAGAGAAGGAAAGAAGAAAGGGGAGAAAAAAGTATTCATTTACTCCACAAATATTTAATTTATAGCCTACCATATTTCAGGCATTATATGAAATTCAAAGGATAAAATAATCAGCAAAATACAGGCAAAGTTTCTATCATCATGAATCCTGTAAGTCTAATTAGGAAGTCAGGTATTACTTAGATAATGGTACAAAAGGATAGCAAAATGAGAACTGTAACACATGCTAAAAAGAATTTTCTAGGGTTGGGGGTGTAGCTCAATGGTAGAATAACCATCTAGCATGCTTAAGGCCTGGGTTTGATTCACAGCATCACTAAAAAAACAATTTCTACTAAAACGTTAGGTACATAAGGTTAGGTGGGCAGGTTAGGTTAGTTGTCCTCAAGGAATGAGAAGTAGAGCTAAGATTCAGATCACGGAAACTAGAACTAAGATTTAAAGCTGAGCTAGGAGTGGTATAAAGGACTCTTGCGCACAAAAGAACAAGTGCATAGGCCCTGTGGCTGGTTTGGAACCAGTAAAGTAGAGAAACAGAAATAATGCTAACATAGCCTGGAATTATATTGCCAAATAAGGTTAGAAATGTACCTCAAAGCTAATCCACGTGAGGAGTTAAATGCCTTGCTCAAAATCTTGGTTTTAGCCAGAGCGGTGGTGCATGCTTGTAATCCCAGCACTTTGGGAGACTGAGACGGGAGAATCGCGAATTCAAAGCCAGCCTCAGCAATGGCAAGGCGCTAAGCAACTCAGTGAGACCCTGTCTCTACATAAAACACAAAATAGGGCTGGGGATGTGGCTAGGTGGTCGAGTGCCCCTGAGTTCAATCCCTGGTACTAAAAATACAAAAACAAAAACTTGGTCTTTACCTGAGGGGCAGTGGGGATCAGTCCATGACTATTTCAAGGAGGAAATTGATGTTAGTACGTCTCCATTGCAGATAGTAAAGGATAGCTGTAGTAAAGGGAATAGGTAAGGGCACCCAATAAATATTAAACAGGTTAGGGCATTTTTCAGAATGAGAACGGTATCTTGAGCTAGTGTGCTAACTGTAAGAGAAACACAAAGTGATGTATTGTAGAAGCAGACCAGAATGTGACACTGACAGGAATTAGCGACAAATCCTATATGGAAGTCAAGTTTCTGACAGGTATAGCCAGGTAAATGGTGATTCTCATCACTGAGAATGAGAAATCAAGAAGGCAGATAGTGAGCTCATATTGGATTTGAGGAGACTCTGCAACATTCCCAGTACAATGTCAGCTGAATAGTGATGCTCTGAAGTTTTTGTATGTATAGGACATAAGTATATATGTATATACTCATACCTATTAAAAATATTAATTCTTTGAAAGTTGCATATATTAACTTTTCTATTCCACCCAGTGCCGAGCACATTTGCAAGTATGAATTGGTAGCAATATACTTAGTGTTTTTCTACAAACTCCTCAGATTTTGGGTTCTATTGAATTAACTTTTCAATCTTAGACTATTTCAAATACCTCCTTTCCCTGTGTCAGAAATTGTAGAAAGATGGTAAATGAAATAAAAGAGACAAAGGGTAAAAGCAAAATTCTAAAAGAATTTATGAAGATTGGAAAAGAGTAATTAGCATGAAATCTTAGCAGATATCTCTGTAAGCTGGGTACCCAAGGAGCATTTATCCTGTGGTGAGAGGAGGGGAAGGTCATGGTGGAAAAAGCATTCTTGTTCACATAACTGTACTTGGATGCCAGTGACCAACAATAGATTTCTAGCACATTCATCAATTTTCTGACTAGTAAAATAAAGTATACAGAATATACTATCTACTCTGCATGGCAACAACACCTATGAATCACAATAGTTTAAACAAGATAAGGTTTATTTCTCTCCATGAGTCTGTCCAGAGAAGACAGAACAGATATGATAGACTGGCAGGATAGTTCTAGTCTACAAAGTCTGCCAGAGAAACAGCCTCATTCCATTGTCTTCCCCTTCCCCCAGAGTGGGGGTTACCCCAGCAAGCCTCGAACTTGTATTCCTCCCACCTTGGCCTCCAGAGTCACTGGGATTACAGGCATGCGCCTCCATGCCTGGCTCATTCTACTACATTTTTCACCATCCTCCTCAAAACATGGTTTTATATTATAATCTAGGAGGTGTGCCTTACCCAGCAGGAAGGGAGATGGGCATGTGGGGCATATGTCCATTGCTTTAAAGGTATGGGCCAGGATGGCAACATAGCACATTCACTTATATCCCCATGACCAGAATTTAGTAGTACAGCCACACCTAACTACAAAGGAGACTGAAAAATGTGGTCTTCATCTAGGCATATGTATACAAGCTAAATCTTGAGTACTCTGTTACTCAAAGCATAACAGGAGAATGTATTTTGGTAGGCTTGTAGTAGCATCAGGCACAGTCAATATTGCAGATGACTGTGTCTTAACTCACATCATTCATTAATTCAACAAAAATGTATCGAAGGCCCATGCACTGAAGAGAAGAGCACCAATGAGATGCTCTCCATCCTTGACCTCATGTAGCTTAAAATCTATTGACAGTGGATAATAATCGCAACGAAACAACACAGATACTTTCAGGCAGGAGAATCAGAGAAAGTCACCTAGCCCCAGCCACAGTGGAGTACCCGTCATTCCAGCAATTCAGAAGGTTGAGGCAGGAAGGACCCAAGTTCAAGGCCAGCCTTGGAAACTTAGTGAGACCCTGTCTCAAAATTAAAAATAAAAGGGCTGGGGACCTAGCTCAGAGGTAAAGTGTGTCAGGCTTCAATCTCCAGTACCAAAAAAAAAAAAAAAAAAAAAAAAAAAAAAAAAAAAAAAAAAAAAAAAAAAAAAAAAAATCAGCTAGATCTGAGAAAAATGAGAGAGAGCTAAAGAATGAGGAGCTTTTTATAAGCAAAGAGCACATGCAGTAGCATTTCCTATACAGCACCCAGTGAGTGCCAAAGGCCAGAAAGAAATCAAGGCAAGAGGGAGAAATTGACATGATTTCCATATAGGTGAAGAACAGACCAGAAAAAAAATCAAAGAGAAACTAAATTTGTAATTTTTTGTTTCAGACCATACTTGCTCAAATAACATTGAAAATCTTATTGGATTTTAAATAAGTGACTGCCAAAAAAATACAATAATTGAAATATTAGACTTAATTTCACTTCTTTTAAATAGCTATTGGTGTTGTTATAAAAAAAATTAATGTAGCTATTTAGTTATAAAAAAGCTTCAAAGAGGAGGATAAAGTTCCAAATATGATCTTCTATTAAGAAATAAATATGAGCCTGAGGCAGTGGTAAATGCCTATAAGCCTAGTTACTCTGAAGGCTGAGGTAAGAGGATCACAAGTTCAAGACCAGCCTCCTCCCTGTCCCAAAATAAAATGAAAGAACTGGGGAGGTAGCTCAGCATGCACAGCTCTGGGTTAAATCCCCAGCACCACAAAAGAAAGAAAGGAGGGTTGGGAAAAAGAAAGAAAGGATTAGTAGAAACTTCAGAAAGGAATAATAGAAAGAAATGGAAGAGTAATCTAAGGAAACACAAAACAGTTTTCTAGCACAGAGGGGACATGCATGTCCCTACTGACAGAGAACTTTGATTACATTACACAAGATATCATTACACTTGGTGAGGATAAAGTTCCAAGTATGATCTTCTATTAAGTAATAAATATATAGTATTAGTAATATTATTAAGATCCCAATAAATTTTTAAAAAAACAATAGAAGTCACAAACAATTGATTTAGAATGTCCATGGCATCAGATTTCTCATTATCAACATTGTAAACTACAAAATGACAGTGTACTAATTGTTAAAACTTTAGGAAAAATTATTCCCAATTATAATTCTATATCCAGGTTAATGATCAAATATTAATATAAGTGAGCATTTTCAGACATGTGAGTTCTCAAATATATTGGTTATTTTGAACCTTTTGTCAAGAATCTCATAGAGCTGGGTTCTACCAAAATGGGGGCATGAATCAAGATTGAGATTAAAATGATATACAGAGGACCCAAACGCAGAAGAGAAGTCATTAGTTGGGCAGCATTTTACAGAGTGTCTGGACAGCACGAGAAGATTAAGCTAGGGAGGCAGAACAAAAAAGCAAATGAAAAGCAAGGCAATTTGTCAATTCCAAGAAAAAAAAGCAAAAATAAGAAATGTAATCATGAGACACAGCTTGATTTAAGAATGAATATTTGCATAATAAAAATAAGAAGTACAACATGACATTAATTGAAGGATGAGGCTAAATCCAATGTTGAGTCTCCTCTGGCCAGATGAGCAAGAAACCATCTTTCTGAAACCATGTGATTCTCAGATCAATGCCCAACACAAACCCTTCCTCTGTGTGATAAAAGCTACCTGCAGTGCTAAGAAGCCAGAACCCTCTATCTCTCTTCCCCCAAAAGCAGAGGATCTCCCCTTGGGTGATTCTAGACCTTGGGTGGTGAATAGCTTCATTAAACCTTTATTTACAATCAGCTAGGACATCTCTATCTCTGTGTAAAAGTATTTTCACTTATGAGGAATGTGTAGTTCCCATCTAGCTTCAGTTCAAATGGAAAATGTGTTGGAAAGCAGAGCAGTGCAGGAACCAACCAACCTTCTGCTGACCCTCTGGGGCTTAGCATTTGTTGCCCAGCAGAACTGAAATGGCAAAGCACAGTGATCCAGAAATAGACCAGCTCTCACAGGAGGAAGTGGGACTGTGGAAGAGCAAAGATGTTTAAACGGCAAGAAAGGAGGCAAGAAAGGAGGCACCGAAGGGAAACAGATTAGATGCAGGATGTGTCCGGGAATGCAACCCAAAAGACTAGAATTAGGATCCTGGGAGTAGACGCTCTCAAAATCTTAACACGGCTGCTCATAGATGCATTGGGTTATAGTATTGAAAAAAAAGATCTGGTAAAATCTGAATCTTGTAAGTTTGTCCAGCTAATTTTGTTGCTTGTGCCCCCATGATATGAGATCAATGTCTAGGTTCCAACACTCAGTTTTCATTTTCCCAATTAAGTCCCACCTTTTCTAAAATACCTCCCATAGCTTAGCATTTTGCATTTTGTTCTCTCTCTCTCTCTTTTTTTTTTTTCCGGTTCTAGGGATGGATTCCCGGGGCCTTGAGCACGCTAAGCACATGCTCTACCACACCTCTTCATTTTATATTAATCACTATATTATCTTAATATTTCACAAAAATATATGATGAGATATGAGGTTGAAAAAAAAAGTCATGTTTCTTCATTTCTCACTACCATTAGCACAATGTTAAATGCCTTGAGGCCACTAGATAAACGCTTTATTCTCTACAGTTTGATGCTAATACATATTAATACATATGCACAACAACCTATCCCATGCCTATGTATGTAACCTGTGTACAATCCATTATAAAAGTCATCTATCTATTTATCTGTCTACCCTCTTGAGAAATTTCTAATCTTTTTATTATATTTTAATTAATTTTAAATTATTAAACTTTCAGAATTTTCATGAGGCAGTTGTTAAACACAATCATTATTAAAAATTAAATTGTCCTCTTAAACATAAATTACATTAAATACCTTATGTATATTTAAAATTATTGAAATTATCTTTAAAAATAAAGTTAGTAAGTATTTAAAACTCTTCCATTTACATTATCACATTTTACTATTATCTTATTCTCTTTTTTCTATCCTGTCACTCACTGTAGCAAAAATATTACATAATTGTTGCTCCTGGGTAACTCTTCCCAAATCTGCTTTAAGTGATATCATAATGACAGCTTGAAATTAGCCAGGGTAAGAATATTCACACCACAAGACTTAAAAAATGTAATAAACCAAGACTTACTGTTTTGTTGGGTTTTTTTGTTTGTCTATACAAACTAGATTAACCTTTAAAGTGTGTTATTTCTGAAATCATTACACTATGAATAACACAAAAAATTTGATCATATATTCTTCCAGTATTCAAAAACTATTATCTTATTCAGCAAAGACTAACAAGTCAATTCCACCATTTATCTCAATGGTTTATTTTCAATTTGTAAATGAACATATCAACCAACATTCCTGTCGAAATGATACTCATTCATCAATTACAACCAGTTTGGCTACCAATAAAAGAGTTCAACAAAAATTTTTAAAAACATCGCATAAACTTCAATTGGATAAATAAAATTTATAGTAAACCTATTGTGTATTTTATTATTTTTAAATTGTTTGATTTGTAATCCAGTGACTCCAGAGGCTGAAACAGGAGGATAGTGAGTTCAAAGCCAGCCTCAGCAACTCATTGAGCCCCTGAACAACTCAGTGAGGCCTTGTCTCAAAATAAAAAATAAAAAGGGTTTGAGGAGCTAGGCATGGTGATGCACACTGTAATCTCAGAAGCTTGGGAGGCTGAGGCAGGAGGATTGCAAGTTCAAAGCTGGCCTCAGCAATTTAGCGAGGTCCTAGGTATCTTAGCAAGACCCAGTCTCAAAATAAAAATCAAAAACAGGCTGGGGATATGGCTCAGTGATAAAGCACCCCTGAGTTCAATTCCTGGTACACTGCTCCCAGAAAAAAAAAATACCTACAAATAAAAGGGACAACATTCTGTTGTTGAAAAGTGGAAAAGATCTGTATTAATAATTCAGCATTGGTTATTATAGAAAGCAGATCTATTCATAAATTGAAATTAAATTTTTTTTTAAAAATTGAAACTAAATTTTTTTTAAAAATGCTCATATCTTAAATTATCATTATAGTCAAAACCAGTATGGGAAATCAAAAGCCATTTCAGAATCATCCATGAAATAGAGATGTCAGTCATCATTTTTCTTTATTCTGGATAATTCATCCTACTGAAAACTGTCTTTTACTAAAAGATGAAGATTAGGCTCATGGAATGTGTTCAGTGAAATATCCTATTTTCAGAATATCAAACTGTATAACTGACAGCACAGAAATTTATGCATTTTATCTTTATAATTATCCCTTTAATACTGTATCACTTTTTCCATTCTATGGTGGACAAATGCTTTGAAACTTTTCTCTCCTGTTTCAACATAATATCCCCTTAGATTACCATCTGGATTATTTCATCTATAGAAACAGGTTATGAAATCCCATTTCATCAACACACAGTATTAAACAAAACAACCAGTTATTTCTGATGAGACCCAACTAGATATCCACCTAATCGATTATATTCATGTCTGCTAATCACTTTTAATGTATTTGCATACAATCCATTGATATTTTGTTACTGTTCAACAGTTTCCTGAATATAAACTTTAAGAAAGAAATAGGAGGCCAGCCCAGAAATGCCAGCTAAAACACCAAAAGAGATGGAGAAAAATACTCATATGGTTACCAGAATCCTTAGTACAAAGAGATGTACAGAGCTCCTTGAGACAACTCAAACCTATTCCTCACCCTCAGTGAATTAAAATCAGCACACACTACACTTCCACACTGAATTTTGTGCAATGGCTGACCCTATGCATTGCCGCTGAGACAAACCCAAGTTACTCAGGTGGGCTGTAATACAAGGGCTCAATATGATTAGCTGTAGTTACCTTCAAAAAGCCAGAGTCTTGCACTGTAGCATATTTAAGGGAAAGAAAAAAATCCTTTTATCAATTGAGAGAAAAAATGAATGATGTCAAAGAACATTAAACAGATCCTATTTTCTAGACAACCTCACTTCTGGGAGGCTGTGAAAATCAAAATATGATAAATCTTCATGTAGCTGAAGACAAGCAGGTTCATCACTTTATCCGTCCTTAATATCTAATTCAAAAGTAACCAGCTACAGTCACAGCAGGGCTTATAAGATAAATTAATTCAAAGCCCTTAGAAACCTTACAATAACTAGAATTAAACTTTCCTTGTCAGAAGCTTAACTCTGCTAAACATTTAAATTAAAATATCTTTTTGGAAATTTCAAAATTAATAAACCCAATACATTTGTGACACTAGAGACAATATAACCAAAGATAAAAAACATTTGAGATGTTTCCCCCACTGAATGTCTTATAGTTAAGAATCATGCTTGAAATGGAAAGTCCTGGGTTTTCTACTTTTGATAAGTTGCTGGCAAGATGCTATAGCCATGATATAATATAATTACCATCATTAAATGTTTGATGTAATAAAAAATGCTCCCTCTGTTTATTAGTTGCAAGTCTTTTAGTAAACAATTGAACACACATAATAAGAATTATTCCTAAACATTTGTAAGTAGGATGTTGATTTAAAGCTTTAAATTATAAATATGCTGGGTGCAGTGGCACATGCCTGAATTCCCAGCTACTCAGGAGACTGAGGTGGGAGGATCATTTGAGCCCAAGAGTTCAAGGGCAGACTAGACAACATAGAGACCTTGTCTCAGCAAATTAATTATTAACTAATTAATTAACAAATAAACTATAAGTATTTAGAAGCCAGGCATTTTTCTTTGTCCTAGAAATTGATGGGTCACCTTCCCAAAATTCAATTATTCACAGTATAAGTACAAAGAAAATCATCCAAATAATTTCCCAATATTAATTTCATTTCTGCATTCTTGTAGTTGTTTAAAAAGAGGATTGAAAATCCATGCACACAGAAATCTTATCATCTGTGATAATTAATTTTTAAATGGTTTAATGCACATTATCTAATGTTATATTTTGAACCAATAAGATATAAGCTTTTTCAATTCATTGTTTGTTTAATGTTCAGGATATATTTTTAGAAATAGATTTAAAGTATTTTTGGATCAAATGTAGGTGTCTCCTATTCTTACTGCTGCCAAGCCTATGATTTACACACAGTTTAATTATTCAGATGTTTATTATGTTCTACATAATGAAATTTGGACCCTCATATTTTCTTCCTACATGCTCAATGCAGGCTGCAATTATAGCCACAGATATCTGTTTATTTGATGAATTTTGCTTCTTCTGCATAGTTTGATAAATATGGAAATAAGTCAAAACCTACTTTATATACAGTAATTAAAGTGAAAAATCTAGTCATGATGCAAATCCTTAATTGGACTCCAGGAGAGATATGCAGAATTTCTCTTTAATAATATGGGATGACTGGGGACAGAAAAACAAAGCACACTAAAATATGGTTTAGAAGCACAATTAATCACAAAACAGAAAACAACCAATTTAGCATAGCTCATTCAGTGACTCTCATGGCTCAGGTAATGTTCTTTTAATCATCTGGCTCTAATATTAAGGTTGTGTCATGTGCATCTGAAATAAAATACAATATATATGCTGATCTTCAGGGTGAAACATGTTCTTTGGTCTAATTTGTAAACAGAGCCCTTTCATTATAAAATGCTTGGAGTACTTAATGACATGTAAGTGAATAATCAAAGCAGTACAAAGTGGTTTTAACTGTATTCTTTAGATATATTAATTCATTAGACAAAAAATCTTCAGAGCTTGTGATAATTTGTTAGTCCTTGTGCAAATTTTGTTTTGTCCTAATAAAGTCAAAGCAACTAGCCAAGATATGTCTTAGGTTTATGGCAATATAAAAGAATACACTTGCTAAGCAAAATTAAATTAATGTACCCTGGGATGGTGCATATGTAGTGGCAAAAATCATTGCTTAAAAAAAAGGAAGACCATAGAATATTTGTTTATTTGTGCAATACACGCATTTCTCTAATCAGCTAAAAATGAGTCAGTTTTCCCCTAATTTGATGGTAAAGATATTATTCTCCATATAGGTTTTTGTAGCAACTCATTAAAGGAATAATTATCTGAGCAGACTTTAACCAGAATAAACTGGATTTATTGTGCCACTTTGTTTAAATAGAAATTCCATTATTCCATCCTCTAGGAAATGTGTCAACCCCATGCTAAGCAAATGAGAGTGTTGCTTTAGAATTTGGAAGTGGTTCCTCTCTAAACTTATTCTAAATGACCTCAGTATACCAAAACTGTCTACATATTTGTCTCCTGAGAGGAGTCAAAAAGAGGCTCATGGCTCTTTGCCTCCTAGGCAGTCGATGACATTATCACAAGGATCATTTTTCTGTTCCCCAGATGTGTCCAACAGGAGAGCCCAGGACTGCAGCCTCCATGCTGAGAGCAGCTGAAATCAGAGAGGCTTGATGTCCAGTATTCAAATCACTTCGAAACTCTTTCTAACCCAGGATGCCTACTTTCCCAAACAGATGAAAGGCGCCACAGACAGAGTTTAGATGGAGTCTTCTCCTGGCTTCCTCAATGACCTGACATCTCTATGAGGCACCTGCCATAAAACTTAAAGGCTACAGAGAGGCAACCCTTTGATGTCTTTTAATGACAGTCGGATGGCCTTTGATGTGGTCCTGTGGCACACGTTTCCATTTGCAAACTGAAGAACAGTTTCATAGCAAACAATTTCTACATCCAGTCAAGGTAATACTGATGTTGCTCACCTCCAGAACACATGTTTACAACCAAGACAGTGGAAAATCAGCTTACTTTGTTGCGTAGGAGATATGTGTGTGGATATGACTCTAATTGGCCTGATATTATAAATATTAAAATGTATAGGAGAAATGAATTCATTATATAAATTTCATATTGGTTTCCATGTTTTTCTTATAAAATAATACTAACAAAATAATAATTTCTTAGTGTTCCTGGGTAAATACACAGACTTAGACATAAATGTGCTATGCTATATTTAACTACTCTGTATGCAATACACTCTCAGAAAATACATATAAGATAGATATATGCTTTCTTCATTACCAAATCTTGGCTTTCCAGTTTCTGTTATAATTAGAGATTATGCTTGGCTGAAAGATCATTCACATTGTTTTCTCTTTTAATTTTCCATGTCAAGCATTCATAATCTCAAATTCTGTAAATATTAGTTGCAGAAGAATGGTAATCAACCTGTTTCCACACCTTTAGACAAATTAGTGACTTTCCTGCAGTTCAAATTAAATGCAGTTGCTTACCTGGACTTTCACAATCTCTCTTCGAAACCCTAGCAGGTGAATCACTAGCTGCATCAGACAGATGTTCTCAAATGACCAGAGTGCATCTTCATTTTATCAGCTAAATGTAAAACTACAATCCCTGGGACAATTGTGTCTACATTACTTAGGTAGTTATCAAATAATACAGCATAATTACTTGGTAATTAGTCCTTTAATTCATTTGCTCTTTGAAACAAAAGTATTCCAATGGTCTCGTGTTGTGGAAATTGCTTTATTACTAAAAAAGTCTGATGTGGGTTTGATTTTAAATGGTATCATGTAGAATTGCCTTGATGTTTCATGATATTTGTAATATGTTAAAACTACAAAATTCTCTACTCTTTATTACCAAGGTAAGATCATGTCCCATAGAATTAAGATATGTTCTAAAAATGTAAGCCTACAGTGGTGTTTACTTACAGAGAGATATTTGTTTGGGAGAATATTACAAATATATTTATAAATTTGTATATCACTAACCGATTGTTATTTCTACAACAAAAAGCCTAAAAGTTTCACTCTAACTACCAGACTATGCCATTAGTATGCAATATGTGTTGTAAGTACCTCTCTGGTACACAGACCTATGTTATTTATAGTATTAAAATGTTCACAACTAAAATTACGCCACCCTTTTAAAAGTAAGTGTCTATCCTATGATTGCATGGCTGCAGAAAAAAAAAGGAAGGAGGGCATTTGAAGAAATTATCAGAACAAGGCTTTATGATGTCTGGAAGCCATATGGACACTATAATTGAGATATATCTTTAGCCTTCTCACTGAATGAACATAGACTTAGCTGCATGTACACACACGCACACATACACACATGAGTCATTTTTCTTTCTGTGAAGTTTCAAAAAAGCTTGTAATTTATTGTTCCTCTATATAACTTATAGAAAGATCAACAAACTAGGCATTTGAAATCCTAAGAGAAAAGGTATATTGAGTATTTACTCACTATCCCTTTACCATTTAAAATATCTGAGGGTTTTTAAATATCTAAAAGAGAATATATAAAACTATGTAACACAGAGTTAGTATTTAAGATGCAACTATCAATGGCAGTACAATGTAACCAACAAAATAGCCTGTACTCCTCTAACAGGTTACAAATACCTAGAGCATGCCAAGTTTTACAGGCAGATAAATACACTCTATGAAGTATGGCAACAGAGTGCTCTCGTAATTTCATAATCTGACAATACAAACCATCACTGTTCTCTGAAGGCATGTGTTTACACAAAGCGAAACAAGTATGGCTTTCACTTTCCCTCAGCCTCCTCCCCACCCACAATGCATAGTTGGGAAGAAATGTTAATTACTTCACAAATTTCAAAAATTATTCTGTGGGCAAAACTTGAAACTCCTTTGTTATTTCTCTTCAAGATATTTTAAATTTTGAAAGTTGAAAAGTCTAATTCATGCATTATCAAAAATTTCATTAATAACTTTCAATGTTTCTCTTTCTCATAGTTCATCCTATGAGCATATAAATTAGAAAAATAACTACCCTTGACCATTGTAGAATTACAATTCTATTGTGAGGAGTTGTTTCCTTTGGAAGAGGTACACTCTTAAAACTGGAAATATCCACCAGGATTGCTAACTTTTATTTTCTGTAGACCAGTTTGCAAAATGTTCACCATCCAAGTAGTATAAATATTAAGGTGACACATTTCTCTATACTACCCCCTAAAAGTATATTGTGTAATTTTAGAGTAAATTTATAATTTAGAGTAAATTTTAAGTGTAAATTTAAGCCACAGAATTTCAGTCATTTCAATAAAACATACTTCGTAGCCTATAGATCCTATCTTGTATGTCACTCTGAAGCTACAGTAATTTATTCTACCAGGATGTGAGAGGCATGTGTCATGATGATGAAGTGATTAAATGTCTCCTCTAGTCTTATAACGAAACAAGTGGACACATCCTTTGTCTTCATAAATTGGTTCTTAAAATAATAATAATAGAACTAGCAAAACGTCCATGTTGCTTGCTGTGTGGCAAATACTGAAAAAGAGCCAAAAGAACACTGGCATCTTTCATTCTCACTCATCCTTATCACAACTCATGTCAACGTTCTGCAACAGGCAGAGTAAGTACCCATTTCCCGGGAAAGGACACTGCAGCAAAGAGAGGTTAAGTTCCTTAGTATAGTTCACATAGTAAACAAAAGCACTATTGACTTCCTGAGTCAGAAAAACAATATGACTATCATCTTTTGGGTGCTCTACAACTGAGCTATACCATCATCCCTTTTATTTATTCTATTTTATATTTTATTTTTTGAGACAGGGATTCACTAAGTTTCCCACATTGGTCTCAAACTTGTGATCCTCTTGCCTCAGTTTCCCACCATTGTACCTGGCAACCAACACAACCTTCTAAGTGTCTCTACAGGCAACTAGACCTTCCAAGCTTCCACCTCCTAAGGAAAAGACACCTTGCCAGGAGAGAAAAAAGAGAGTCACTAAGGGATACCTAGTGAAATCACAGTGAGGGATGGCTAGTC
>PVHX01023975.1:0-24797 GCA_004024805.1 Geosciurus inauris
GGGGATTGAACTCAGGGATACTTGACCACTGAGCCGCATCCCCAGCCCTATTTTGTGTTTTATGTAGAGACAGGGTCTCACTGAGTTGCTTAGTGCCTTACCGTTGTTGAGGCTGGCTTTGAACTCGCGATTCTCCTGTCTCAGCCTCCCAAAGGGCTGGGATTACAGGCATGCGCCACTGTGCCCGACTTAGCCTTTGGTTCTTTGGGATTGGCTTATTTCGCTTAGCATAATATTCTCCAGTTCCATCCATTTGCTGACAAATGCCATAATTTCATTCTTCTTTCAGGCTAAGTCATATTCCATTGTGTATATATACCACAGTTAAAAGAAAGCATCTTTGGATGGTTATACTGTTAATTTTTCAAAAATTTGTGGTCCCTGCCATTTTCCATCTCATTCTCCAAACCCTAGAAGTTGACAAATTCTTAGGACTCATGTGCCTTGAGACTTGAATTCTGTGTGACTCCAAAAAATTTAACTCAGCTTCCCTGCACTTCAGTTTGCTGTATTGTAAAATGTCAATAGTACTGCATCCTCTCTCTCACAGGTTGTTATATTAAATAGTACTTATCATTAATCACTTAATAAATGGTGGCTGTATTAATACTATATTTAAAAAGTTATCTACTTGTTGTTTTCCCACTAGACTATAAACCTCTGGAGTCCATCACTTTTTTATATTTGTATCTCCAGTACCTACCATAAAATCTAATACACCATAGTGATTCACTGTTTGCTGAATTGAATAAAACATAAGTGTCCAACCAAAAGGAAACAGATGTATCTAGCAGTGGAAAACCAGAAAGGGAACAAAAAGGAAAAGGGGAAATGGAAAGTCTTGTTGAGAGTATTGAAGATAAGCTGAATGAGCCATTTCTGGGCCTTGGTCCTGCTCTTTTCTTTGCTCTCTAGCTGGACCTAGAACATTCCTCCGGTGTTTCTTTAATAGTATCAGCATTGTTACACTCAACTTTTGTGAAAAATTGCACTAGATGCTAAGTTTTATTAATGTTAGCCACACTTTCTTTTGTGCTAGGGATGCTCAGAAGTGATGTATAGTGTAAGATTATATGGGGATTATATTTTGGATATTTTTCAAATCCAGAGTCTGGTTAATTTGTTTTTGTTTTTGTACTGGGAATGGAACCCATGGGCACTGTATCACTGAGCTACATCCCCAGCAGTCTTTTTTTAAGACATTGTTTTCCTGTGTTTTATTTTCCAACTCTTATGTATAATAGCACACTTGTTTCCTTGGCTACTTTTGTGAAGCCTTAAAAAATGTAATGTTGGTTATATATCCTGACTCTTTGATACTATGTACTATGTACCTCTGTTTTTTTCCTTTTCAATATAACACAGCCATTAGGGAGGACAGTGGGTATATGAGAATATATTTGAATTCTCTTATTACTGCATTTGCCATCAAGAACCTAGATGCATTACTGTAATAAATTTGTATGTATGATGTGTATATAAAACTATGTACAGTTTTAAGTTTAAGCAGAATTTCCATTGGCCATCTCATTATACTGCACCTGTTTGGCAATCATATTTGATTAAGTGTCTTATTCTGATGGAAATAGATCAGATCAAATGATATTCAAGAATAGTAGCCATGAAGTAGTGCTTATAAAATATTTAAAGACTTTTTATTTTATTTTACTACAAGGACATTCTTTTTTTTTTATTTATTTTTTTTTAGTTGTAGATGGACACATGCCTTTATTTTACTGCTTTGTATGTGGTGCTGAGGATCGAACTCAGGGCCTCATGCATGCAAGGCAAGCGCTCTACCACTGAGCTACAATCCCAGCCCTACAAGGACATTCTTTGAAGGTCTTCATTTTAAGTATTAAAAGAATATCTTTAGCTGGGTGTGGTGATATGCCTATAATCCTGGCAACTTGGGAGGCTAAGGCAGGAGGATCTTGGGTTCAAGGCCAGCCTTGGCAACTTAGTGATGCCTTGCATGAAAATGAAAAGGGCCAGGGATGTAGCTCACAGATAGTGTCTCTGGGTTCAGTTCACAGCATGTATGCATGTATGAATAAATAAATAACTTTAGGAATGCTTTTACCTTATGGCTTAGCAAAGGCTAACTATATATATATAGTTACATATAGTTTTTTAGGGTACCAGGAGTTTTCTCTGGGTATACTAATTTTTGCTTTAATATCTGATCCCATTTTAAAAAGTATAAAGAAATATATTTAGTGAACTTCTGCTTGTCTTGGTAAAAGCATCACATTTTATGTGAATCAAGTTAGCGTTTATATTTGTGAAAGGACTTTTTTTTTTTTTTTGTACTAGAGATTGAACTTAGGGGCACTTTACCATGGAGCTGCATCCTCAACCTTTTTATTTTTTAATTTGAGACAGTCTTGCTGAATTGCTGAGGGCCTTGCTGAGCTGCTGAGGCTGGCTTCAAACTTACGATCTTTCTGCCTCTGCTTCCTGAGTTGCTGGGATTATAGGCATGTACCACCATGCCCACCTGTGAAAAGGACTTTTGAAACAGTAATGTTTTATTTAAGTATCTCTATTATAAATTGTGATGTATTTCTTGCCTATTTAGTGGATGATGCTGGCAAAATAGAACATGACGGTTCATCTGGAATGACTATGGATGCAGAGTCAGAAATCGATCCTTGTAAAGTGGATGGCACTTGTCCTGAAGTCATCAAAGTGTACATTTTTAAAGCTGATCCTGGAGAGGATGACTTGGGTAAGAGGAAATCTTAGCACATTATATATCCTGATCAAATAATTCAACCTGATTACTTTTGGATTAGAGTGACAGCATTTGAAATATTTTCTGAAGATGACTTTTTTTCATGTAGTACTGGGAATTAAACCCAGGGGTGCTCTTACCATTGAGCTATATCTCTAGCTCCTTTTATTTTGAGGCAGGGTCTTGCTGAGTTGCCTAGGCTGGTCTTGAACTTGAGATCCTTCCGCCTCAGCCTCAGGAGGAGCTGAGGTTACAGGCATGTGCCACCATGCCCATCTGGAGATAACTTTTAAGCAAGAATTCTAAAGTAGTGACAGAAAAGCATATAAAAAGTAATTTTTCAAAAGTATGCTAAAAGGGAGAAGAAATGGAAATGAAGTTTTCAAATAAATTCTTGGAGTTGTCTTCTCCGATAGGTGGAACCGTAGACATTGTGGAGAGTGAGCCTGAGAATGATCATGGAGTTGAACTACTTGATCAGAACAGCAGTATTCGTGTTCCCAGGGAAAAGATGGTTTATATGACTGTCAATGATTCTCAGCAAGAAGATGAAGATTTAAGTAAGTAGGTGGCCTTTTTGTGGGAGAACATTTTATGTTTTTATAGCTCGCTCTCTCCCTTTGTTAAAAAATGGCCAGTATTTGAAGGGAACAAGTAGCATCATTTTAGTACTTACTATACTGCCATATTCTGAGAGAAGCATCAGTGACTGTGTATATTTAGAATGTTGCTTTAAAACCAAATTATGGTGAAAGCCAAGAAATGAATGAGTTATTCAACAAACGTTTATTGAGTGCTTACTACATGAAAGCTGTGTTGTTGGTATATAATACTTGGACCTTCTATTTATTAACTGAATTCAGGTACAGTTATCTTTCTGTGATCTCTGTAAACTTGGTCAGAAAAGTTTTTATAATTTTCTATTTAGATGTTGCTGAAATTGCTGATGAAGTTTATATGGAAGTGATCGTAGGAGAGGAGGATGCTGCAGCAGCAGCGGCAGCTGCTGCTGTGCATGAACAACAAATGGATGACAATGAAATCAAAACCTTCATGCCAATCGCATGGGCAGCAGCTTACGGTAAGTCACAGAGCAGCCCTGAGGATTGGCTGAGTTGGTTCTTGAACTGCAAATTCATGGTTGGAAAACAGTTTCTGTGGTCTTAGGTTTCAGAAATCTGAAGTACTAGTTCCCTGTCAGGATTATTTGACTTAAGCAAGAGTATAGGAAGATTATAAAGTCTGTTTTTTGTCTTTATATTTAACAGGAACTTCCTTCATGTGTATATTACGTAGAAGGAAGTATTGCAAGAAGTACACAGGCTTTCAAGCTGAAACTTTGATCTTGATTATATTTGGCCTGTGACTTTATAATTTTGGGAGACAAGAAGGGAGTCCATGGGGAAAATGCTGACATGTGTTTTTAGCTTTGGAAGCTAGGGATTTCCTATAGTCTCACTATAATAAATATGCTCATAAAACCCATTACCTAGAATGGGGCATTTCTGTCATTCATGAGTATCATGGCTTACGTTTCATTGTCGTAGTTAATAAAAATTCCTAATTCTTTATAATTTATAATACTGTATAATTTTGTTTTCTAATGCGCATTGTTAGGTAATAATTCTGATGGAATTGAAAACCGGAATGGCACTGCAAGTGCCCTCTTGCACATAGATGAGTCTGCTGGCCTCGGCAGACTGGCTAAGCAAAAACCAAAGAAAAGGAGAAGACCTGATTCCAGGCAGTACCAAACAGGTGAGGGCGCACGAGTTCCATGGCGCAGCGAGCTCTGTGAGCTCTCAGAGGAAACTCTAGAATGTATCCACAGGGGTGTCATGATGGCATTTTAGCTGCTAGACCACATGTAGTTTTTGTGTATTGAATTTGAAAATATAATTTTCAGAATTCAGTGATATTCATGAATGATTTCCTTGGATAAAAAGAAACGGGAAATGTATCAAACATGGATGAAAAAATTTAAAACTTGGATGATTTTTATGTGGAAATGGAAAGGAATTCCTCAAATATGTTGCAAGCATTAACTTTTAAAAAAAATAATATATTTAAAGAATCTAATTATGTCAGCATAAAGCAGGCATAATTTACAGAGCAGCAGGCTAAGTACTTCAAAGTATATGACATTCCTGTCTATTCTTGTATAATGATTTGCATATTAAAAATTTTATGGTTATGTTTAAGCTTTACTGAAAATTAGCATAAATTATGTTTTTTTGAATAACCAAAGCAGGGATTTTGATTACAAAACTTTACTTTTATGAATAATTTTCCCCAGATTTCTGAATTGATATGGTTTTAATTACTGGTTGATAGAAGTTACATATTTATTCATTAATTTTGTTAAACTGGAGGGAGTGAAGTTGGTACAGTTATACAGAGTAAAGTTTCCAGACCAGGTTCTCATTAGGTATCTTATGTTGAAAAATGGTAAAAGGGATGTTAGTAGCAGATAGCATAATAAGAGTGAGCCCATGGCCAATAGTGTTCAGAGCACATACCAAATTTTTGAAGAAACCAAAACAGAACTTGGTTTGATCCTTTATGATTTTTTCTTTTCCTTTCTTAGCAATAATTATTGGCCCTGATGGACATCCCTTGACTGTCTACCCTTGTATGATTTGTGGGAAGAAGTTTAAGTCACGAGGTTTCTTGAAAAGGCACATGAAAAACCATCCTGAACATCTTGCCAAGAAGAAATACCGCTGTACTGACTGTGATTACACTACCAACAAGAAGATAAGTTTACACAATCACCTGGAGAGCCACAAGCTGACCAGCAAGGCAGAGAAGGCCATTGAATGCGATGAGTGTGGCAAGCATTTCTCTCATGCTGGGGCTTTGTTTACTCACAAAATGGTGCATAAGGAAAAAGGAGCCAACAAAATGCACAAGTGTAAATTCTGTGAATATGAGACAGCTGAACAAGGATTATTGAATCGCCACCTTTTGGCAGTCCACAGCAAGAACTTTCCTCATATTTGTGTAGAGTGTGGTAAAGGTTTTCGGCACCCATCAGAGCTCAAAAAGCACATGCGAATCCATACCGGTGAGAAGCCGTACCAATGCCAGTACTGCGAATATAGGTCTGCAGACTCTTCTAACTTGAAAACACATGTAAAAACTAAGCATAGTAAAGAGATGCCGTTCAAGTGTGACATTTGTCTTCTGACTTTCTCAGATACCAAAGAGGTGCAGCAACATGCTCTTATCCACCAAGAAAGCAAAACACACCAGTGTTTGCATTGCGACCACAAGAGTTCGAACTCAAGTGATTTGAAGCGACACATAATTTCAGTTCACACAAAGGACTACCCCCACAAGTGTGACATGTGTGATAAAGGCTTTCACAGGCCTTCGGAACTCAAGAAACATGTGGCTGCCCACAAGGGTAAAAAAATGCACCAGTGTAGACATTGTGACTTTAAGATTGCAGATCCATTTGTGCTAAGTCGCCATATTCTCTCGGTTCACACAAAGGACCTTCCATTTAGGTGTAAGAGATGTAGAAAGGGATTTAGGCAACAGAATGAGCTTAAAAAGCATATGAAGACACACAGTGGCCGGAAAGTGTATCAGTGTGAGTATTGTGAGTATAGCACTACAGATGCCTCAGGCTTTAAACGGCACGTTATTTCCATTCATACGAAAGACTATCCTCACCGCTGTGAGTACTGCAAGAAAGGCTTCCGAAGACCTTCAGAAAAGAACCAGCACATAATGCGACATCACAAAGAAGTTGGCCTGCCCTAATAATACTTCTACAGACGTTTGTAGAGGTACTGGCCTTGAAGCAGGAAATTCATTTTAAAGCCAATCAGTCTTGTTCACATACAATACTGTATATTGATTTATGCTGTGTACAAATAGAATTATTGCTTCTAGTTGACTTTTTTTTTTACATGTTGTTCAATAGCGTGTTCTGAATTCTATTCAGTTTGTTTAATAAATGGGGAAAAGTAGCAACAAGTTAGTTGCTTTTAATAAAGTAATCCCTGGTTCTATACTGAATTTTTCTATCTTAGAAGTTTTATATTTATTTAAATATTTACCTTACCTACCTTGATGGTACTCTTCTAAGATCTTTTAACTTAAGGTAACTTTAGATTGGTAACTCTGAAAGTATTCATGTTGACTCGTTTTCTTTTCCCCCATAAATTTCTCACAATAAAATTGTCAGAGACATTGAATACGAATGGGAGATTTTACAGTCAAGTTTAATGATCACAACATGGAAGTGTTGTCTTGTTTAATATTTTCAGATCATATGACAATGAAAGTTTCCATTTGAGCTTTTGCGTCCCTGGCATTGCTGAGTTAAGAATAGTGGCTGGGTTCGTGTTTACTTTTTGTTTTGTTTAGCAGACAAAATATACTTCTTTTTGGCTTTCTTTGGACTATTTACATCTTTTGTTAGCATAGCAAACTTTTAGAAAACTTTATTGGAAATTTTTGCTTGTTCCTGTTGTATTTTAATTATTCTGTCTGTGCTGCTTTGTCTTGGAATGGTTGTGTGCTACAAATGAAATTTACTGAGGACTGCATTTTGGAATCTCCTAGAGGTAATTTGTGGCTCATAGGATCTTTTGCAACTTTATATATGTAAATGTACCCTGAATTATATATATACATATATATAACATGTATCTGTGTGTATTGCTTATTTTACATATTTATACACACAATCCCAAGTAGTAGTTGTTTAAAATCTATAATGAAAAGTATTAATTAAATTTACAATAACATGAAAGATCCAGGGATGCATGAGAGAGCATTTTGTAAGTCATGCTCTTCAGAGAGATTACTCAGGTGAAGAATTAGAAGGAAAATAAGGACACTAGTATTTTTAAAGAGTAAAGGTATTTTCTTTTAAATATCTTTGGTAATTGAAAAAAAAATAGAGGTTAAGATGTTTTTAGATAGAATGTTTTCATACAGTTTCAGCTCCATGCCTTTATATTTTTCTGAAAAGCTAATGATATCCAGACGTGACTCCCTCAGTTCTCTCTGAGAAGCTGGAGAGAGAGCTCTGTCTCAACCAAGTGAGGGGGACAGAGAAGAAGTGATGGCTCCATGGACCAGAGAACGGGTGCTAATTATGACTTACATTTGGCAAGTTCAGCCTGCTTTGTTAGTTCTTAGACAGTTAAAGTTAGCAAACTTTTAAAAAACTTAACACTCAAGTTGGCTTAGGTTAGAAGATAGAGGTGTGTTCCAAGTGCATAAGGAAAGTTTGAGGCCTTATTTGGAACTTAACCAAGTCTTTCACAGTTTTGTTTTTCTTTGAGAGTTGGCAATTTTTAACATGTAGGTCAGAATCAGAGTCATAACATTTATAGAATGAATTTGGTTAATTAGAATTTAGTTATGTTAAGATGACTTGGAGAACAGAAAACAGGTTTCTTTTTTTGCGGGTGGGGGTGGGGGTCCCTGGAATTGGCTATTGGCACATGGATCTGGCACATCATGTGAGATTTAGAAATTTTCTTCCCACTTGATAGCTGCCTTGCTGCCTCATTATGGTGCTCCATCCCCTTTGTGCCGTTAGGTTTTTACCTTTCATCTTTCTCTTTGCCATCCATATTTGTATTCAAGAGTTATATTTTTAGGGTTAGAAATCTAAATATTCAGTGTTTGGCAAAGCCCCCGAAGTGTGAGATTGATTTAGGCTAGTTCTAAATCAAGTGCTTTAGGCTTATGTGAACTCCAGCCTAAATGCCAGTCAAAGCCAAGGTATGGGTTTCCCTAGCCTGCCCCATAGGGAATGCCTGTGTCCCTTTGGCCCCCATAACATGCTTTTTTAAAAAGTAACTTACAATTCTGTCATTCATTGCCCTACTATTCTTGAAAGCTCTGTCTGTTTTTTTGTGAGAACCTTTAAAATCTCCCGTAATTTTTATTTTCCCCAGAAAAAATGCAAAACACTTAAAATAGAAATTTATTAATTTTAGGACATCCTGTAAAATTATTACAGAAAATATAAATGATTGGGTCATTTAACTATATTTTTTTAAATAAACTGAAAGATAAAGAACACAACACTTTACACACTTTATATTTCTCTTTACCTAATCTGGAATCATACACAGTTCTTTTCTTTTTAAAGCACAATATTGAAGCCTTTAAAAGGTATTTAAGGGTTTGGTCAAGTGAATATAAAATGTATTTGTCTGTATAAAGAGAAAATGAAATTGTAGTCACTGTTATGTACTGACATTAGTTACAACCTAGTTTTAATTCTTAAAACAATTTGATTAGCAAAGCTAAAAAAATGGATGTTTCAGTTAAATGTTTTAAAGAGGTACAGATTTTTACAAGGACATAATATAAGTTATTGTTCTGTAGAAATATCCTATTAAATATTGTATGTCCCTCCCTCTGTATACTTTGTAAAAAAAGTAAAATACATAAAAAGAAAATCATATAGGGATGTGTGACATTATTGTAATTGTGTACTTGAGAATAACGTGCAAAAATAAAAATCAGAATATTTTCCTGTTAATGAATGTTTAGTCTATTTGATACCAGTACTAAGTTAATGCTTTTTCTTAAGGGAAAAAAAAATGTACAGTTTTTGTAAACCTAATAAACATCAAAAGCAGTGGATTATTTTCATCCCCCCATTTCTTAATTCCCTTTTATGCAGCAGTGGAATGCAAAATGCTTGATTGCTTTGAATTTTGTGACTCGGATGCAAATACTGATAATATTTCAGTCCTGTGAATTTGCAAGTAATATTTCAGAGAAGTTAAGAGGTGATTGGTGAGTCCTTTGATGAGCATGTCCTTGAAATTCATTTTTTCTTTTATCTTCGTAAAGGATTTGTTTTATTAGCATCTCTAATTCCCCTGAGATAAATTACCCAAGCATAAAGTGGGTTTTGAGAGCACTTAAAGTTCATTTCAGTATCAATCCACAGCACATTTAATCAGTAGGAACTGTTAACCACTCCACTGCAGAAGCCCTGCCCTCAAGTTACCCCTCTGTGCCCAGTTTGGAGGGCTCTAATAGATGCTGACACAGTAGAAGATGGTCATTGTCATAGTAAAAATCAGAAGTTAGGGAAAAGTTCTTAGAAATCAAGAGATTTGTGCCACCTTTCATTTTAAAGATGAGATTCTGCAGTTCTTAAACTATAGGAGCAAAGTGTTGACCTAATAGGTGAAACAGTAAACCACAGAAACTTGAATGACCAAGAGAATGTGGTGACTATCACTGTCCAGAGCCATAAATCCAATAAAACCAGACCATGCTGAAAAAACGTTGTTGTAATAGAGTGCCTGACAAATGGCATCTAACCCAACTGTAATCCTGACTAGTCAGGTAACATGCTGCTCTATTCTCTGGGAATCTCACTATTAGCAATTTATTTCCCACAAATTCTAGGATTTATGTAGGGAGAAGCATGACCAATCAAAACCTTGAAAGGGGTGATATTTCAGAGCAGTGGTTTCTAAAGTATGGCTCAGCAGTGTTGACAGCATAGTTCACTTGGGACTTTGTTAAAGATGCAAATTTTTTGCCCCACCCTAGTCCCCCTTGGATTTGGAAACCGGGTATGAGCCCAGTGATCTGTGTTTTAACATGTTCCCTGAGTGATTCTATTGCATGCTCAAGTTTGGAAAACACTATTTTAGAGCACTTGAGAAACTTAAAGGATCACTGGCATAACATTTTCGGTGGTAGATGAGAAAGTCACAAAAACAAAGCAACCAGAAATGAATGGTGAAGGTGAAATAGGACCCAGAGTTTTCTACCTTCAGTTTACTGTTAAGATGTGAGGCTGCCAGTAAGTATATTCTTTAGTGCACATGTAAATAGATGATACTTCCTAAATATTCTAAGACCCACCCCCTCAGTTGCATTCCTCAAAGATAAATTGAATTCAGGAAACTTTGGCAAGTAAAAGAAAAAGGTTTTTAAAAGTTGGGTGTGCGTGTGTGTATTCAATTGGCCGAGTTACTTAAGTAATTCATATCCAAAATCCATTTTGCCGCATTCTGCAGCTTTTTAGATAAGGTCAAAATTAAGTTTTCCCTATGAATTTTACTTGTTTTATCTTTTGTTCATGTATATATTGTTTGCCTTTTTCACAAAATAATTCTTGGATTTGTTATATATTGTTCCTGTTATTTTTGACATCTTTGCTATCATTGTAAATAAATTACTATTTTGTTTTAAGTTACCCTAGTGGAGTGTTGGCTATGGACAGGACACACACACACGCATCCACATCCACATGGAAATGAGGAGACTTAGATCACACAGTTAAATAAGTCCTTGTTACAAACTATAAGTGGTGCAAACCCTTCAGTAGTTAGCACTTCTTGCACCAAGGTAACCATTATTGTTGCTTATCCGGCATGGCATCTGTACCTACTTGGATTTTTAAATTGTTTCCTGATGTCCAAGAGGTCATAATCAAGAATTGTTTTCCTTTACTTGGTTTCTTCCATTCCATTTCCTCCCATGTTACTTGTCTTGCTGATAATGATGAACATGGCTGCATATAGCCACCAGCATGCTTTACTTCTGAAAACCTACTTAGGAGTTTTAGATAGCATTTAGTTGTGTGAATTACCACAGAAGTATCTAAACATATTGGCCAAAATTACATAATAGTTAACTAGACCTGTATTATTTTGCTTTCCAAGAGATTGGTTTTTCAATGTCCGTGCTTGTGATTGACTTTAAATGTAGAACCCATTTCCTTTTGCTTGAGATTCTTTGAAATAAGGGGAAGTATTGCAAAATTATCTGCTGAGGTTTTGGAAGTTTTAATATCTGTCCTCCCCTCTAGGTTCTAACTACATTGAAAATAGACACACGAAACCACCAGTTGAATGTGTGACTTTTGCTAGTAAAGCTGAATTGGGAGCCCTAGAGGTGGAAATGAGTCTACCTCCAATTTATTTCCCCTCAGTGTAGGCCTTGACTGATAGCAACCAGTCACTAGAAGGCAGTGATCCTACCTTCCACTTCTCCATGAGCTTAAAAGAGACTGGTTTGGTCTCAACAGAGAAATGGAGCATCCTCCACAGCTATCCCAGGATGTGACACGGGAAAAGGTGGAAAAGAGTTTCCTTATGTCATCCTAATAAAGGTTAGTTCGATTCTAGGTTGCCCACTATCATTAGGACAGTAGCAAAATGTGAGGTTCTTCCCCAATTTAGCCTTTTCTATTTGTGTCCATCTTCCCTCTATTAATTTTCACCACTCTCTCTTGAAGTGGTAGTTGTAACAGATTTTCAAAGGTTTAGTTGCTGTTTCTCCCAAGGCATCATTCTTTGGTGGTTCTTCAGAAAAAAAATTTTGAAGGGCAAATTTACAGCTATACAAAGATGGAGGTCTTGCAAGTTATTTTTATAGCATGCTTTTGTAACAATTGCAA
The DNA here is from genome assembly GCA_004024805.1 of Geosciurus inauris. Lineage (NCBI taxonomy): Eukaryota > Metazoa > Chordata > Mammalia > Rodentia > Sciuridae > Geosciurus > Geosciurus inauris. Next base: position 12,147 of record PVHX01023975.1, read on the forward strand.
AAAAAATGGCCTTTCACAATACCACCTTTATTGAAGAAATCTTGTTCTCTTCCAATCTTAGTCCATATACTTAAATCTTTTATCTGACTTGTAAACTCAACATCGATTCCATGCTATGCTTGGCGATTTTCTTTGCAACTTTAAGTATATTACCAAATCTATTGGTTGCCTTTAAACATTTCCTTGAAATGCATTCTTTTTGGGAGAATATGGAAAATTCAGAAGGATACAAAGAAGAAAGTAAAATACTTTCCCCCTCAATCCCATTACCCGGAACATTATCTTTTAAAAAACATCTTTACTGAGTTTTAAATTGTTATCTTATTTTTTTGGTACTGGGGATTGAACCCAGGGGTACTTTGCCACTGAGCTACACCCAGCCCTTTTATTATTTTGAGAACAGGGTCTTGCTAAGTTGCTGAAGCTGGCCTCAAACTTGTGATCCTCCTGCCTCAGCTTCCTGAGTTACTGGAATTATAGGCATGCACCACTATACTCAGTGGGTTTTAATTTTATTAGATTTATTCAATTGCAAAACATTTGTTATTGGAACAAATGCTATACAATACAAAATAAGTATAAAGAAAAACTTAATGATCTAACTAACCCCCATACTTCCTCCAAGCTTATTTTCTTGAGGTAATCATAGTTAAGACTTAGATCTTTCCTCCATGCTTACACAAACCTGTACAGAGACACCCAAGAAAACTTAAAGGATTTTAAAATGAGATGATTCATCTTTACAAGTCACTTAATATGTTCATTACTCTGTGTCAGTAGGCCAAACTCAATCTCTCTCTCTTCAATAAGGAAACAGATTGAGTATAGATTGAACATACAGTCAGCCAGTACTCTTTTTTTTTTTTTTTGTACTGGGGATTAAACTCAAGGGTACTCGACACTGAGCCACATCCCCAGTTGTATTGTTTGTGTTTTATTTAGAGAGGTCCTCACTGAGTTGCTTAGTGCCATTGCTGAGGCTGGCTTTGAACTTGTGATTCTCCTGTCTCAGCCTCCCAAAGTGCAGGGATTACAGGCATGCGCCACCACGCCTGGCTGTCAGCCAGCCAGCACTCTTTGGATGGACATTTTAGGTAGTTTTTGGTTTGCTGCTGCTACAAGAAGGCTGGGACTGACTATCCTTGTACATGTAATCCTTATGTATTTGTGCTTTGATTTCTATAGAATGAATTCCCCCAGGATGTGATTACCAAATGAAAGGTCAAATAATATTTTTAAAATGTCATTAGATACTACCAAATTATTTTCTGCTAACTGTTAATTCCAGGAATGCAGAGATTTTTGTCTTCTTTTTGTTGCTGTTCACCTAGAATAGAGACACGCATAGCAGGTGCTGAAGATAAATTTCTAGGATTAAATAAATCAATTCACACTCCTCCAGCAATGTATAGGAGGATCCAGTCCCCTTGGTCTTACAGTGGGTGTTAGTCAATTTCACAGGTTAAACAAACAATATGTTGTCATTGAATTTGCTTTGACTGGACTTTGAGTAGAGTTTAATACTTTTATATATCTGATAGCCCTTTGTGTTTTCTCTGAGAAATTGCCTGTTCAAATTCTGTGCTCCATTTTCTATTTGGAATCTTTTGTAAAGCCTATTAACTTTCTAATATATTTGCTACACATTTTTATAGTCTGATTTATCTTGTTACTGTTTATACAATCTTTTGATATATAAAATCTTTAATATTGGTGTGTTCAAATATGTTTATATTTTTCCTTTATAACTCTTGTCTGCTTAAAAAGATCATCTCTAAGATTCCACAAATGTGTGCCTAGGTTTTCTTCTGATATTTTTATTATTTTAATTTTGTTTGGATTTTCATACAATTAAATTTTTTTGGTATATGTTGTTTGGCAAGGGGTCTCATTTCTCTTTTCTCTTAGAGAGCCAATTATTACAATGCTGTTTATTTATTTATTTATTTTGGTACCAGGGATTGAACTCAGGGGTACTCAACCACTGAGCCACATCCCCAGCCCTATTTTTTTGTGTGTGTTTTATGTAGAGACAGGGTCTCACTGAGTTGCTTAGCACCTCGCAGTTGCTGAGGCTGGCTTTGAACTTGAGATTCTCCTGTCTCAGCCTCCCTAAGTGCTGGGATTACAGGCTTGCACCACCGTGCCTGACTTACAATGCTGTTTATGAAGTAAGTCATCCTTTACTCCCATTAGCTGAAATGACACTTCATGTGTATCCTTGGATTTATTTCTGACATCTATTTTATTTTGCTGATTTTATTTTTTGTTATTCTGCTAATGCCATAGTGTTTTATAGTACTCTATGGTGAATTTTAATATCAAAAAACAAGTCTATCTTCAGTTCTATTCTTTTTCATAGTTTTCTTTACATTCTTTCGTAGAACATTAAAATCATTTTACCTGGTTTCCCTTAAGACTCATTGGGATCTTTAAATTGAACTTGCATGAATTTTTAATATTAAATTGAACTTGACATTTTCATTATATTGTTCCCACAACTATGTTTCTCCATTTATTCTAGTTTTTATAGTCTTTCATAAATAGTATTACTTTCATCATATAGGTCATATACTTTTCACAAGTACAGGATAATTTTTTTAGATACCTGGATACTGCTAGAATATAGAGAAAAGCTATTGGCTTATATATATTTTAATGTACCTAGTTTATCTACCACATAATTTTCCAAATTCTAATTTCAGGAGTCTTCTGAATTTCTGTGTGTGCAATCATATCAGAAAAAAGATGTCAATGATTTCCATTTTGCATCTTTTATCAGAATTTCTAAAACAATGCTGGCGAGTACTTATTATAGTAGGCATTTCTGTATTTCTAATTTAAATGGCAATACTTCAGTATTTAACCATTTAGTCTAATATTGGTGTTAGAAAATAGCATTTACCAAGGTTAAATAGGTTCCTTCCATTGTTATTTTAGAGATCTTATTAGAAATGACCAATATTAAGCCAGGCACAGTGGTGCAAGCCTGTAATCCCAGCACTTAGGGAGGCTGAGACAGGAGAATCGCGAGTTCAAAGCCAGCCTCGGCTAATGGCGAGGTGCTAAGCAACTCAATGAGACCCTGTCTCTACATAAAACACAAAATAGGGCTGGGGATGTGACTCAGTGATCGAGTGCCCCTGAGTTCAATCTCTAGTACCAAAAAAAAAAAAAAAAAAAAAAGAAATGACCAATGTTATCAAATATCTTTTAGCCACCTATAGATAAAATTACTTGATTTTCTTTGTTGATGCAATTAATAAGTACATTGGATTACACTGATAGTGTTTTCCAAGGTTAAACCATACTCAGGTTTCTAAGATCGAAGTACCCTACTTAGGCAAATTTTATGATTCTTCACACCATTGCTTAAAAGGGTTAGCATTATATTTAGAATTTTTATGTTTGTGTTTATAATTCTGATGTTTTCTCTTTTTGTACTATTGTTATGAGGTTCAAATATTAATGTAATTATAATTTTATAAGAAAAACTTGGAAACTTTTCTATAATTTGGAATAGTTTTAAAACCACAGGCATTATCGGGCTGGGGTTATGGCGCAGTGGTAGCGTGCTCGCCTAGCACGTGGGAGGCACTGGGTTCGATCCTCAGCACCACATAAAAATAAAATAAAGCTATTGTGTCTACCTACAACTAAACAATAAATATTAAAAAAAAAAACCACAGGCATTATCTGATTTTTTTAAAAAATAGTTTTTAAGATATTGGTGGACCTTTATTTATATGTGGTGCTGAGAATTGAACCCAGTGCCTCACACTGCATTATCTGATTTTTTTTTTCGTACCCGCATTATCTGATTTTTTTTTTCGTACCAAGAATTGAACTCAGGGGTACTCGACCACTGAGCCACATCCCCGGCCCTATTTTGTGTTTTATGTAGAGACAGGGTCTCACTGAGTTGCTTAGTGCCTTGCCATTGCTGAGGCTGGCTTTGAATTCGCGATTCTCCTGTCTCAGCCTCCCAAAGTGCTGGGATTACAGGTGTGTGCCACCATGCCTGGGTTGATTTTTAATGATTAATCAGAACTCAGTTGTGAAAGCATTTGGATTTGATGCCTCTTTATAAATGGTAGGTCTAGGGGCTGGGGTTGTGGCTCAGTGGTGGAGTGCTTGCCTAGCATATGTTAGGCACTGGGTTTGATCCTCAGCACCACATAAAAATGAATAAATGAAATAAAGGTATTGTGTCCCTCTACAACCGAAAAAATTTTTTTAAATAAATGGAAGGGTTTATTTTCCCCTGATCTCCTCTACGTTAATTGTGATATCAGCTTTTCTTCTTAAATTTTGGTATCTATATTTCCTTTGGAAATCATCCATTTTCTCTAGATCAGTACTTCTCAAATATTAGTGTGCATATGCCTCACCTATAGGATTTTGTGACAATGCCCATTCTGATTCAGTGGGTATATTAGTCAGCTTTCCATCACTATAACAAATACCTGAGACAATTTATAAAGAGAAAAGGTTTATTTTGGTTCACAATTTTGGAGGCTCCAGTCCATTATTGTTTGGCCCTGTTGCTTTTAGGCCTGTGGCAAAGCAGCTATCATGGTGGGAGGTGTGGTGGAGAAAAGCCACTTACTTCATGGCCAGGAAGCAAAAGAGGAAGAGGAAGGGACTGAGGCCTCATTATCCCCTTTAAGGTGATGCCTGCAATGACCTAGTCATCTTAAGACCTCCTAGTAGGCACTGCTTCCTAAAGGTTTTACCACCTCAATATCACCATGCTGGGAACCAAGCCTTTAACAACATGGACCTTTGGGGGCCACTTACCCAAACCATATCAATGGGTCTGGAGTAGGGCCTGTGATTCTGCATTTCTTGCAAGCTCCCTGGTGCTGCTGATGCTGCTGGTCAATCAACCACATTGGTCTAAGCTTTCTTAAGAATTCAGTGGTTTTTGATTTCTGTTGAACATCATAATCACGTAGGGCAGTTTTTGAACTTCTTAGTGCCCAGGCCACATCCAAGACCAATTAAATTAGAATCTCTGGGGACAGGTCTTCGACGTCAGTAATTTTTCAAGCTTCTCAGATGATCACAAAGGGTAGCCAAGGTTGAGAACCACTCTTCTAAGGTTTACAATTTATTGTCATAGAGATGAACACAATAGTCTCTTATTATTCTCTTGCATTTCTGGTTGTATTTCCTTTCTCGTGAGTATGTTTTGTTTTCTCTCATTTTTTAAAACAGGCTTTCAGAGGTTTAGCTATTTTATAGTATTATCAAAGAAACTGCTTTTAGTTTTGTTCTTTATATTTTTTGGGTCTCTATTTAATTTCTTTAATTGTTACTAATTTTCTTTTCCTGTTTTCTTTATTTTTTCTAATTAAAATGTCTTATATTTCGGAGGCTGAGACAGGAGAATCGTGAGTTCAAAGCCAGCCTCAGCAACGGTGAGGTGCTAAGCAACTCAGTGAGACCCTGTCTCTACATAAAACACAAAATAGGGCTGGGGATGTGGCTCAGTGGTAGAGTACCCCTGAGTTCAATCCCCAGTACCAAAAAAAAATGTCTTATATTTCATACTTCAATTATTTTCTTTTTAAAGGAAATCTTTGAAAGTTATATATTTCCTTTGTTACACAAATCTCTCTCATTGCATATGAATTGTTCTTTTTTTATAACTCTAGATCGTTTTGTGTATCATTTTGATTTCCTCTTTACAGTAGTGTTTAAATTCCAAATATTAAAAATAATTATTAATCTCTTTAGTGTTGATCTCAGTTTTTTTTTGTGTTGAAAGTATGACCTGTACAACCTCTGTATTTTTTGGAATTTTTAAGGTTTTCTTTTTAGACAAAGCATGATAACTTGTGGGGGGATATAATAGACACATAGTGTGTATTTTACCCTATATATGTATATACTTGTAAATAAAATTGAGCTTGTTAATTACATTATTCAAATCCTCTATATCCTTGCAATTTTTGACTCTTGATTTTTTTTTTAGTTTTTGAACAAATATTAAAATATTTGTTATAGCAGGAATCTCACTTTTTGGCGCCGATTTCCTTAGTCTGTTTTCCACTGCTATGACAGAATACCACAGACTGAGTAATTCATAAACAACAGAAGTTTATTTGGTTCATGATCCTGGAGGCCTGAGGGGCCATATCTGATGAGGGCCTTGTTGCTGTCAGAACACGGTGGAGGGTATCATGGAGAAAGAGAGAGAGAGGAAAAGAAAGAATATGAATGAATACAAGTGCCAAGCTCACAATAAGTAACCCACTCTTGTGATCATGATGTTAGTCTGTTGGTAAGGGTAGAGCCCTCATGACCTAACCGCCTCTTAAAAGCCCCACCTCTTAATGCTGTTAAAAAGGCAATTAAATTCAACATGAATTTTGGAGGAGCCTTTCAAACCAATAGTATCTCCTTATCCCTTTGAGGCTATTGGAAACACTGCACAGTTCCTGTCTATGAGTCATCACTTTTTACCAAGCTTCCCAGCTTTTCAGCTGCTGCTTTAAAATGGTAAATGACTTGAAGGAAAAAACAGCATTCAATTTTGGTTTCATTTCTGTGTATTTCTCATCTCTTTTTTTCTTGGCTTTCAAGTCCTCATTACACTGGTAGCTATCTAATGCTTTCAAAGCAAGAAGTTAATCCACTCTTGCTGTAAATAGAAAATCTACCTTGCATTTTTCATTAAAGTGTTTGAAATATGCATTCTTTTCTATAATTGTAATTTCCACAACTGTATACTGTTAGTTCTAAACTTATATGGACACATTGTTCACCATCAGTTGTTTCACCCTTGCAGTGCCATTTTTGAGCTCTTTTTTATTTTTTGTAGTTCTGGGGAACCCATGGAACCCATGGCCTTGTGTGCAAGGCAAGAGCTCTACCACTGAGCTATATCCCTAGCCTTTGAGCTCTTTATTTTGATTCAGCATTTAATTGGTTGGGTTTTAATTACAAAACTTTTTCTCTGGGATCTTCCTCCCCCTGTTTCAACTAACTTGATTTCTTTCCAAGTCCATTTGTGCAGCTCCTATGCTTGAATTATTTCTTATTGTTTTTCTGGTTAAATTCACTATTTCTTTGATGTTATATATTTCTCTTTCTAGGCTTACACAGTTATTACATGCTGGAACCTATCCTTTAAATTCCTGAAAAGGGTTTGGGAAGGTAAACTTTAAGTCCTTGCATGTCTCAATATGTCTTTATGCTGTTCTCACTGTTGAGTTGAAGCTATATTATTCCATTTCTTAGAGCACTTAGAAATACTGATGAGAATCCTAAGGCCAATCTTTTTCTACTTATTTTGAGGCAATGTGTTTTTCCTCTTTGGAAACTAAGGATGTTTTTCTTTATGTTTGGCCTTTTGATATTTCACTCCAATAGTTCTAGATATATATTTTAAAATTTATTACATACCTTGGATTTTAGTGACTCTTTAAATTTGAAAACTGGTTTCTTTTTTCACTTTGGAGAATTTTTATTTCACTTAAAAATTATTTTCTCCTCCTTATTTTCTTTAACTCTCTGGAACTTCCCTTAGATCAATGCTGATTTACTTCTGAATTTGTCTTTGTTCTCTTAAAAGACTTCTCACATTTTAATCTCTTTTGTTTCCCTTTTGCCTGGTGCTCTAAGAAAACCACTTAGAAAACTTGTTCTCCAGATAGTTTTTTTTGAAATTCAAACTTTTATTTTTCAATCTTAATCAGTTCTTAGCCCATTCTTTGTTGTTGTTGTTGTTGTTGTTTGCAGTGCTAGGGATCAAAATCAGGGTATCATGCTAAGTTCTTGTTTTATACTAGCCTCTCTAATCTTTCTTCATACATTAGTTATAATTAATGTTAAGTCATCTATTTGCTATATCTTCCCTTAATTTTTATATGATTCAGGGCCTTATGTGATCCATTTATTGCAAGGCATCCATCCAAAGAAATCTAGGTCAGCAGCTAAAATTCATGACAAGTAATTTGCAGCTTTACTTCATCCCTTGACAAAAGCCAAAGAGGAAATACATTTTAAATCCCTACCTAGCATCTTAAATGTTCCTTCTTCCCACTGTTTCTTCCCCAATACATCTCGTACCACTGGCAGAGTCTATCTCTGAAAATCTCTCCCACTATTATATCCAAGCCCTCCAAAAATCCCCTCTAATATCCTTTTCCTTGACCCCTTTCCCATTTTCTTCCTACTTTGGAATCTCCAGGATATTTACTTTTTTTTTTTTAATATATATATATATTTTTAGTTGTTGATGGACACAATGTCTTTATTTTATTGCTTTGTATGTGGTGCTGAGGATCGAACTCAGGGCCTCACGCATGCGAGGCAAGCGCTCTACCGCTGAGCTACAATCCCAGCCCCTCCAGGATATTTACTTTTAAAAAAAATTTTTTTTAGTTGTACCTCACACATGGTAGGCAACTGCTCTACCACTGAGCCACAACCCCAGCCCCAGGATATTTACTTTTTTAAAAAATCTCTTCCTTGTGGATTTACCACAACAAAGGAAACCCAAGAGTTGTAACATGAAGACTCTTTCTCCTTTACAAACTGACATAGCAAGGGAAGATTATAAATACTCATACCACAAAACTTTTGTCCCTGTTACACATTTCTCGACAAAGTATTTGAAACTCTCTAAATAGAATTTCAGTATTTGATACTGCATCCAGAGACTATTTCTCCTCCAGTTTACTCTTCATCTTTATTCTTTTGGAGTGAGTGTAATAATTTTTCTTGGCATCTGGAGACACTGCCAGGCTGAGCCTGATTGAATTCATCATGGTTCCTTCTCACAAATTTTATAGCTAGGGAGTGGCAGACACATTCCACAGTTTTTGCCCTGTATAATGTAAAAATATGCTCCCCAAATAGGCTATCTTTATGTTCCCAGGCTACTGCCAGATGACCTTTCTTTACAACTCGAAGCAAGCCCAGCACATATAGAACCTTCTAATATTTGAAGGTAGCATTTTAGGTTTCATTTCACATTTCTCTGGGTTTTCAAAATGCCAAGGTAAGAGTGGCCAAAAACTTACTGCCACTCCCTTATAACTCAGTCTGCTCAACTGAAAGCAAATTAGTAGGTGCAGCCTTCAAACTGAACTCTCAGGAGGGGGGCCACTAACTCAGGTTTCATACTCCCCTTATCCAAAACACTGAGATCTTGCTCATCATGAGTCCAATTTGCAATTTGAATTTTTGGGGGGAGGGTACCAGGGATTGAACTCAGGGGCACTCGACCACTGAGCCACATCCCCAGCCCTTTTTTATATTTTATTTACAGTGTCTCCCTGAGTTGCTTAGCACCTCACTGTTGCTGAAGCTGGCTTTGAACTTGTGATCCTCCTGCCTCAGCTTCCTGAGCCACTGGGGTACGCTGTTGTGCCTGGCAGTCCTCTGAATTTTATTATTTTATCTTGCTTTTGAAGAACAGATGTGGTAACCTTTTCTTCTTCCTCAGATTAGCTGTTCCAACAGAATTCTAGAGCTCATAATGAAGTCTAAAATGATTGAATACATCTTGACTATAAATTAGGATTACAAATCCTTAATCTAGGTCAAAAGTTCTCTAGCTGCACATTAGACTCACCTAGACTCATTTAAAAAGTCCCTCTGAGCAGGAGTTAGCCAATTGAATGTGAATCTGTAAGGGAGAGACCTAACCGCCAGTATTGAAAAAAAACTCCCCACTGATTTAACGTGCAGCCAAGGTTGAGAACCATTGATCCTAGTGCTTCTGGCCCTTCTCACCTTGCTACCTTCCGCCCAGTAAATGCCTATGATGCAAGTTGTTCCACTTTGAAGAAATACAGTGTGCCCTTTTCTCCTCACCAGCATGTGCTGATAAATTGGGCTTGGGCATTGTAGCAGAGTCCAGTCTTCTGTTCTTTTTAGGGGTGTGAAGCAGCCTTGAAAAACAAAAACCAATTTTGGTGACTTAAGATCTATAAACAACTTGAAAATGAAAGTCACTTGACTGGTGCCCAATTTTATCTCCATTTAAGGGCAATTTTAATTTCTTAAGAACCTGGAGGTTAAGTTTTAAAGGATACTTGAAAAAAAAATAAAGGACACCTGATTTACAACTTTAGATTTTCTCAAACTTGTAGGTTTACAATGCCACATATGTTTGGTTTTCTCTCTTGTATATACGGTTCTAATTGTAGCATTTTCTCCCCAACTTTGCCACTCTGATTTCAGACTTTAAAATGTCCCTCTTTTGGGCTATCTAGGGTTAATGTCAGATCTGTCATGGCTTAGATCTGGGCAAATCCTGTTTAACATCATTGTTCTGACAGTCTGACATTCATGGTGAAAATATTTTCTTCAGGTTTAATATGAAAGTTTTAATTTGAACTACAGCTATATATCACATCTTGAAACCCAAAGATGGTTTGTAACACCCCAAATGTCATCCAGGCCCTATGCTCCTTGCCTTGATGGGGAAAGTGTGGGACAGTCAATAGCTATCCCATATATGACTCTTCCTCTCTTTGTTTTCTTTTCTTTTCTTTTTGGTACTGGGGATTAAACTCAGGGGCACTTGACCACTGAGCCACATCCCCAGCCCTATTTTGTATTTTATGTAGAGACAGGGTCTCACTGAGTTGCTTAGTACCTTGCTGTTGTTGAGGCTGGCTTTGAACTTGTGATTCTCCTGTCACAGCCTCCCAAAGTGCTGGGATTAAAGGAGTGTGCCACTGCACCCAGCTCTCTTTGTTTTCTACTTGGGAAAAAGCAAAGTCATGTGGGGAATGGGAGAGGTAAGAGATGTAACATGCTCATACCCTTAGCTAAGTAAGTGCACAAAGTTGGTTCTTTTTATCTATTCATTCATTTTTGCTGTGCTGAGGATCAAACCCCAGGACCTTGCGCATACTAAACCAATACTCTATCACTGAACTAGATCTCCAGCTCACAAAGTTGATTCTTTACTTCATAATCCATGCCATTCGGACTTCATCAAAATTAAAAACTTTTGTGTCAAAGGACACTATCAAGAGACTGAAAAGATACCCCACAAAGTGAGAGAAAATGTTTATAAATTATGTATCTGATGAGGGTTGAATATACAAAATATAAAAAGGACTCCTACAACTCAACAACAAAACTCAATTTAAAAACCTGCAAAGGACTTAACTAGACATTTCTCCAAGAAGATATATGTATAATGGCCAACAAGCACATAGAAAATGTTCAAAATCATTAGTCATTAGGGAAATGCAACTCAAAACCACAATAAGATACCACTTCATACCCACCAGGTTAGCTATTATAAAAATAAAATAGTAAGTGTTGGGAAAGGTGGAGAAATTGGAACCTTCAAGCATTGCTAGTAGGAATGTAAAATGGTGTAGCTACTGCAGAAAATAGTTTGGTGGTTCTCAAAAAGTTAAACATAACATTACCATATGATCCAGTGATTCCACTGTTAGGTATACACCACAAGAATTGAGAACAGGGACTCAAAACACATTTGTGCACCAATGTTAACAGCAGCATTATTCACAATATCAAAAAAGTAGAAACAACTCAAATGTTGATGGACAGGTGAATGGATAAAATGTAATCTATTTGTATAGTGGAATGTTGTTATGGCAAAAGGAAAGCGGTTCTGATACATTGTACCAAATGAGTTAACCTTGAAAACATTATGTTCAGTGAAACAAGCTAGATATAAAAGGACAAACAGCATATTATTCCATTTATATGAAATATCTAGAATAGGCAGATTCATGGAGATAGAAAGTAGATCAGAGGTTATCAGGAGCTAGGGGAAGGAAGAATGGGAAGTTATTACTTAAGCTACAGTTTCTGTTTGGAATGATGAAAATGTTCTGAATATAGATAGTGGTAATGGCTAAGCACTTTAAAGATACATAATGTTGTGGAAATACATTCTTACAATGGTTTAAATGATACATTTTATGTGTCTTTTACCACAATAAGATTTGTGATACAAAACTTTTTTGGGGGGGTGGAATACTGGGGGTTCAAGGGGTACTTAACCACTGAGCAACATCCTCAGCCCTTTTTATTTTTTAATTTTTTTTTTGAGACAGGGTCTTGCTAAGTTGCTTAGGGCCTCACTGAGTTGCCGAGGCCGGCTTTGAACTTGAAATCCTCCTGCCTCAACCTTCTGAACTGCTGGGATTACAGGCATGTGCTATTGTATACATCTGGCGTGAAACAAAACATTTTTTAAATCACCATCCACCAAGTTAATTTTCTGATTCACTAATATGTCAGAATACCATAGGCTGAAAAACATGGTTAGATGACCCTTAATATGTATAAAAACACAGATTTTAAACCTATAAAGAAATATTGGCAATTGACGCATTATGGACGGTAAACCTTCTTTTGGGGGGGGTACTGTATTTTGTTAGGCACAAATGGTCACATACTTTTTAATTTATCTATTGTGATGCTGACTTGAAGGGCCCTTAGTTTAAAATGACTGCTGTCTTAGTAATACTCAGATCTTTGCTTATAGGCAAAAGCTTTTTGTGTTGTCATGATATAATTTGCCGCTATACATGTCCAAATCTGCAACACAATTTACAAAAGAAAATCATAGTAATTGCTCACAATAGGAGCAGAATTATATTATTTTTCTTTGAAAATTAATCATTGGTGTGGTATATGTGG
>PVHX01023976.1:0-24793 GCA_004024805.1 Geosciurus inauris
TCAGCCCTTATTTTTCTTTTCAAAAATCATTACACAAAATTCTAAAAATACAAAAGAAAGCATAAAGAAGAAATAAAAACTCAACAGTAAGCCCTCGAGCTCTGTATCACAGCCAGTAGGAGAAAGGAATGAGGTTACAGCCTTTGCTAGGTGTTGATCTAGAAAGAATATGAGCATTTCCACAAAACGTTTTGCCGATTTGAGCTCAATTTCAAACTTGCAAAGGAGGGTGGATGTCTAGGCTTGGGTATGGAATCAGATGCAGCCCTTGGTCCTTAACTTCCTCTGTTCTTCTTCCCACGACCCTTGTCCCCCTCCCACCTGAGAACTCCCACAGCACAGTGGGTAGAATGAGCTCTGGAGGTTCTGGTTTACCCATCCATCATCCATCCACCCATCCATTCATTCCACAATGCTATTGATCACCTATTTGGGGCCAGATTCTATAATGGTACCTAGAGATTCCGGAAAAAAAAAACAAACCAACCCTAAGACACAATTACTGCCCTCCAAAGTCATGGCTAGATAGAACACAATTAGATGGACAGTCAATTACAAGCACCTTGCTGGGGGTGCGGGGGGGGGACGACCTGGAGGCTAATCCTGGATCTACCGCTCCTCAATTATAGGACCTTAAACCATAGCCCTCTATAAACTTCGGTTTTCCCATCTATAAAATAGGAATGATAATAGTACTTATTTCATCAAATAATGGTGACAGCCCAGTGGAGATGAAGTACCTGTACGAGACGGGGTACATGGAGCTGGCCTCTACTCAGTACTGCCTCCGTCTGTCCATGCTGACATCTTTCTTCAGATCCTGGAGATTGAACTTGACCATGGCCCTTATGGAAATCTGGATGCCTGTTGGACTTCGAGGAAGATCACAACATTTTATGTGTAGTCAGTGCCAGGGAGGGTCCTAGAAATCATCCAGCAAGCCCCCTTATTTTAGAGGAGAGGAAAGTAAGGGTCAGAAAAGGAAGGGGATTGCTCCCAGGTCACACTTCATTCTGGAGAATGAAGCCGGTCTTCATTGCACCCAGATCCATGGGTCAGGATTTGGCTCAAGTTTTTCCCCAGATCTAAAGGCCTCTTGGTGGAAGACTCCGGCAAAGAGGAAGCAAACTGTTCTAGTGGTAGAGGAGTAAATTATGATCAAAGAGAGCTGAGATCAAAACAGGGCCAGCCTCCCTTGCCCTGCATCGACTCATTGAACTTAGTTGAGTCATATTTTAAGAAAAAAGGTTGTGTCCTGGTCACTAATAGTCAATTGCCTCTCTGGGCATGCCCAAGATGAATTATACTTGTTTAAGGTCAAACACAAAATACGCACAATTGCATCAAAACATCAGATTAAATAAAAATAAAAATAAGCAACCATCAGAATAAGTTAGCGAACTCCTGCCAACCATGGCCACCCTCAGCATTTCCTCTTTTCTTTCAAAAATAGCTTTGTGCTCAGAAGCCTATCAGGGGTCACCCAGATGAAAAAGAAATCCCTCGAGATTGGTTGCAAACTCCAGTTTATCCATTTCTCTTTTGATATCACAATGGAAAATCACCAAGGCCACATGGAGAATAACGGTTTTCTGTACACTCATGTAAACAAAAGAACATACAATTTTCCTTTTCTCCCCAGGAGAATTTTTTTTTTTCTTTTTCCAATTTAAGGGAAATGTTAAGATCATTTATGGAGGTGGTTGAAATGTCATGAAATCAAAGATACAATATGAAAAAATGTAAAGAAATATTTAGAGAAGAAAAAAGCCAGTGGAAGGGGCTGGGTTTGTGGTGAGGCCAGTTGTTTTATTTCATTGTAAAGTTTCTGTGTTTTCAGGAAGCAAGTGCATCTGGAAAGAAGTGGAAAATTCCAGAAAGGGAAGGAGGCCAGGCTCCCGTAGAGGTCGGAAGCACCCATTTCAGGCTGATAAGGCAGTCTGTGTTCTTAAATGATTGATTTGTAGACTGTTTTCTAGAATAGTAATTGCTCAGGATGTGATAATGCTGTACCCAGTGGTGGACCACGGGAGGAAGTGGGAAGGACTCTGCTCTCTACTCAGGCAAACTCGGGTCCACTCTGACCTCTGGTGACTTCTTTCACCTCCCCGGACCTGGCTGTCCTTGTCAGCAAAATGTGATGTTTCTCATTGCAGTGGTGTTTGGAATCTCCTAGAACAGAGCCTGAAACACACAGTGAATGCTCCCCTGCTCACCTGAGGGCTGCCAATGTTCTCTGACACAGGAACTTTCTTTGATCACTACCCCCCAAACCTTCTGAGGTCCTCAGAGCTCCTACTTCACAGATAAAGAGCTTTTCATCCCCTAAAGACAATCTTCTTCTGGATTAAGAGCACAGGCATTCTGAGGGGACAGCAAGTTCCAGTCTCAAGTCCCAGCTCAACCAAGCTGTCGCCAGCCAATGACATCGTACAGAAGATTCCACATCTGCCTCCTCAGCCTCCCACTCTGTGCTCCAGTCCTGCCCCTGAACATTGCAAGCTCTTTGCAGATACCAAACATAGTCCTGGTACTTCAGGGGAAAACTCTGATGTCCCAAGAGGGGAGGAAATCCCCATGGTTAGACAGCTTCCCTGAACACTGCGGGGGCTGGCCATGGTTCCATAAAGTGACTTTTCTCCCAGCAGTCTCACATTTCTTCCCATGTCCTGGTTTGCCTCTTTCCCCAAGAGACGTACAGCTGCTCATATCAGCTTGGGGAGAGTTCAAGAAACATGAGCCACATGGTCAAAGGTGTGAGGTCCCAGCAGGGATCATGGGAGCTCACAGCTCTTTATCTCAAGCACCCAGGTTCCTGACTTAGGCCTTGTAAACAGAGTGAGATCAAGAGAGAAATATGGAAGAGCCCTGCCCTACAGTGAGCCAGGAGACTTTGGCTCCAGAGCCAGCTCTACCTGGTGACCTTGAACTTGGCCTCAATTTCCCCATCATTACAATGGGAAGTTGCATGGGGCTGGTGTTCATCAGAGTCCATTTCACAGAACTTTAGTTCTTTAAATGCCCTTTGCAACAAGAGTTCCTGGGGTCCAATAACTCTGGGAAGCGCAGTGTGCCTTACCCTCTCTCCGTGATACCCGGTAATACATCACAGGCTCCGAGAAATCCTGTAGGAAACACTTCAAGCTTCTTACTAAACTCTAAGCCCCAAGTCTGGACTTTCATCTGTTTTGTTCACACGGATGTGCACACAGACCCCAGGACACAGGTGGATAACCGATGTTCAATGATTATGTGTTGGATGAATGAATCGGGGAACTTTCCCTAACACTGTATTTCCCACATCTTGTATCACAGAATCTCTCGTCTAGTTCTCAGAGCAGCCCTGGACATCCCAAAGTGTGGCCTTCTAAGCTGTCCACTGTGGGATTCTCAAGTCTGTCTGAACTCTCCCTGTCTACACCAAGAGTTCTGCCCCAGGGCACTTGGCTCCGGAGATGCTCACGGGGTACAGCCAACTGCAGTTTCCATGTGGCTCACCCCCTCTCAAGATACACAAGGTTTCTGGCTTCCACCCTTAAAGTGGTTCTGAGGACCAAGGGGGAAAAGTGTCTCCAGCTTTGAGAGAGAGACCTCCTGGAATCAGAGTGGAATCTGAGAGACTGATTGGTACTCTTTGGTCCCTATGCCTACCCCAGCAGGGAAGAAACAGAAGATTCCCCACTTGGTCTTAGAATCACCTGCACTCAAGCTATACCACAGACCAATTAAATGGGAAGTCACTGGGAAGCCCACCTGTGCCACGGAAACCTCGGGGCGGGGGTGAGGCGGGGCACATTGGCGTCAGTCTGCCAATATTAGGGTCAGGGAGGCTCACTGGCAGAAAACAACAGTAAAGACGGTGGATTCACCCGCAAGAGACTAGCCAGGAAGCTGCTGTGGTGGGCCAGTTGAGAAATCTGCGACAAAAAGCCAAAAGAGACTGAGGGCTCAAAAAGCCAGGGCTGACCGACATGGTGGAGAAGGGAGCTGGCCTAGGTTTCCATCTCTCCTGCAGATTGAGAGCTTGCCAGAGGGCCTCTGCAGAGCTCAGAACCTAGATCATCCAGGAGGGTCCTGGCCATCTCTTCCTGGCCTGGGGTCAGCCTAGGCCCCATATCTGGCCTGACCTCCCCTGGCTGCAGCCTCCCTGACACAGCATCAACAGCCTCTGACTTGCTGGCCCAGCCGCATGGGGTTGGGTGGGTTCCTAGTCCCTAGAAGGAGACCTACCTAGCACATGTACTCCCTCCCCCACACAGGGACCCCAGTCAGTCTTAGATGGGTGGGAAGGGACAATTTGGAAAGACAAGAGAGTGAAATAACCAAGCAAATGTACGGGAGTTAGGTTCAAAATTCTGCGTAAGTAGAAGGTGATGTTCCTAGGGATCATCAAAATGGCATCGATGACAGGTCAAGAGACACATGAGAGACACAGGTTTCCTCAACAGGGTGAAAAAGGATGCAGTCAGTAAACTGCCAATCCTTAAAGGCCACCACAGGCCTGAATGCACGCTGGCCAGTCTGACTCTGCAGCTGCTACCCTAAAGCCCCAGTCCTTACTGCGAGGGTGCTGGCATTTGGGGGAGTCCTGGAGTCTCTGGGCCTGTTCTAAGAGAACTGACCCTCTTGCTAAGAGAGACCAGCAGCAGGCAGCAGTGTGGTGTTGTTATTTAAGTTAATTGTCATTTCAATCTACCTGAAAGGGCCTCTGGTGCGTGTTGTAATTAGCCAGAGAGAGAGACAGAGAGAGGGACAGAGAGAGGGAGAGAGGTGCCGGAGGGGACTGCAGAGGAAGCAATTGCCATGGAGATGGGCTTGGCTGAAGAGATGTGCGTGGCCCCAGGACCATCCCCGCGCCCAGCCTTTCTTCCTGGCATTGCTTTTGCGTCTTAATAAATCTCTGGGTCAGATCAAGATTCAAAATTCGGCGACCCACACTAGCGTGCATTGAGGAATCTCTCTTTGGACAGTGAACTTAACACCGTAGCCCATAGGGTCCCAACGCGCCAAAGAATGACCTTTCGGTTCCTCGGAGAAGAGAGAAATCCATTCATCCCCTCGGAATGACAAAGGACATGACTCCCTCCCCAAGATGCGAATTCCTTCATGCACTTGAATCGCGTCCCTTTATTGACACACAGATCCCACAACTTCTTATAAGCTCTGTCACCTAGCCAGGACTTGTGCCGAGTGTGCTTAATCCAGCAAGAAGCGAGACAGGCTTGGTCCTTGCCCCAGGATGTGATGGCTCTGTAGTTATAACTGCGAGGAGGGTTGGGAAGGTCGGCACTCGCATCCGCCAGGAACCGGCCCAGAGGCGTCCAGACTCCCTGCGGGAAATTGACTTGTAAGCCACGCCCCCGAGACAAGAAGGCGGAACCTGCGGAGCGCTCTGGGCTGAGCCTGAGGCACGTGCGAAGGCTCTGCGGTTGGTATTGGGGGAACTGCCTTTCCCTGCTGACCCCTCGACTCAGAGTGGGACACGAGGTAGAACACACAGTTCTTGTAGGGCCTGGTACACATGGCTCTTTGGCTTTATTCTAAGGGCGGCAGGGGACCACGAAAGAATTCTTGAGGATGACACCCTCAGACCTGCTTTTTCCCTTGGTTCCAGGACAGTGATGGATTACAGGGAGTGAGTGCCAAGGGGACCCCTGCACTGAGAACGGCTGTTTTTGGATACTCGGTCGCTATCTCAGGCCGTCCACTGTGGAAAGTGGAGAAGCTTCGAACAAATTAAAGAGTGCCCCGGGGAGTCTTGCTCGGACCAAAGGGAAGTGGTTCCTTGCGGGTGTAAAAAACAATTGCAAACTTTCAAAGAACGTTTGACTTCTTTGCAAAACGGTATAAAAGTTGAGTCTTGCTCAGGCAACCATGACAGGGGTTTCTGGTCATAGAGACACCTCTCCAGGGGTGGCTCAGGGATCCAGGCTCCTCCTAACACGGGGCCCTGCGGGGTCCTCTGCATCCACCCGCAGATGAACATGGAGGCTCCAGTGAGGGGGTTCTTGGGGGTCAGGCCTGGAGCAGAGCCGGCCACCATGCAGGTCTGTTGGCAAGAACCCAGTGGCCTGGGAGCACCACTACTACCAGCAAGGAGCCTGGAGAGCACAGGCTGACTGTGAGCCAGGAGAAACCCGGAGACTGGCCTGTCTCTGCCACTGAGGAAACCATGGTCACCCCTCAGGCTGATGATGAAGAAAGGGATAAGACTCCTGAACTCTGGAGTCTCAGGTCACATCACTTCCCTTTTCAGAGGTCATTGTCCTCGATGTGAGGTGGTCTCACCCTGTTCCGATGTGTAGGGAAATAGACAACTGATCCAGCGAGCTCTTAATAGGGCCTGCTGTTTGCAGTGGGTGGAAGGACAGGCACCAGATACATGATTGTCTCTCCTGCATCAGTGGCTCACCATTTCCCAGACAAAGGGGAGTATGTGACACTCCAAGGAGAAAACAAATGGCACCTGGCTCTTTAGGGAAAGGCCTCAAAGGACAGGCAGGAATTTGGCCTTTTTTCAAGTTATGTTGTTTTGCTGTTTGGGGCAGACTCAGGTGCAGAGAGCAGGGGCTCCATCCCCTCAGACTCTCTTTTTTTTCCAATTTTGTTTAACCTTTATCCCAGATTTCCACTGTATTCCCCTCCCCCCATGAGCATCCTCGCTAATGTACTTGATATATATTCTTAAATATGCATGAATCCTGATAAGGCATGTTGTGCTGTTCTGTTTATATACGTTTTTAATTAACATGACTAATTCTGTGCTGTAGCTCGTGGGCCGGTTCTTTCCACTTTTTTTGCTCAGGACCCAGGTGTATCCAGCAGCGTGTCAGAGCAGCTACTCAATTTGTGGAGACTCCACCACATTGTTCAGGTGCGGACACCTGGGTGGCCTCCAAGCCTCTGCTTCTCCAAACTCCATCACTGTCACAGCCTTGTGAGGGTCCCTCTTGTCCTATAAGAGACATTTCTGAGATGGACATCGACAGTGGCCTGGCCAGGCCATGGGTAAATATGTAGTTTCCTTCATTTCCAAGGGCCAGGACCCTTGAGCCCAAACAGCACCTCTGTGAAAACTAGCAAAAGCACCCCCTCCAGCTGGGGGCTACCCTAGAGACCAATGCTGGGCTGGTAGGTGGTGACTTGTGCGGATTAGGAGAGAGGACCCTTCCTCCGGGCACATGCAGCCCCAGGCCAGGAGCATGGCTTGATGTTGGGGCACTAGATGGCTGGCAGTTCCCCTGACTCCTCAGCCAGCTGCTGCCGTGTATGCGCTCAGCTCTGCTAAGGATGCTCCCTCTGCATTCACGCCAGAGCCCCAGCTCCCACCATCCCGGTACTGCTCACCCTACTTGATGCCATTTCTGGTCAAGAAGGAGGTGTCTTGAGTCATGGAATGAGCAGACCCTGGATTTCCAGTGTGTTTGTGCACCTCTTCATGTGCCTATGGCCACCTGGGCCTCGCCCTCCATGACCTCTCTGCTCATATCCTATACTGAGTTTCCTGCGTCTTTTGCCTACTGATTTGAAGGAGTCCTTTGAATGGTCCAGGTAACAATCACTTTCCGGTTTAGACACGTTCCGTCTTCTCCCTGCTTGGTGCCTGTTTACCTACTCTGTCTCTGCCTCTCCTCT
Organism: Geosciurus inauris; assembly: GCA_004024805.1. Taxonomy (NCBI): domain Eukaryota; kingdom Metazoa; phylum Chordata; class Mammalia; order Rodentia; family Sciuridae; genus Geosciurus; species Geosciurus inauris. Next base: position 7,636 of record PVHX01023976.1, read on the forward strand.
ACTGAACAGGAATCCTTCCTTTTGATATCATCGAATCTAACCATTTTTTTTCTGCTTCATGGTTTGTGTCTTTTCAGTCTTAATTAGGAAGTTTTTTCCCTACCCCTCAAGTCAGAAACGTATTATCCCCAATTTTCTTCTATTCCCTACGGAGTTGTAATGATAAGTCTTCATCTGTCTGGCTTACACAGCGGGAGGCAGGAATTAGCTTTATTTTTCTCTCCACAGCAAATGTTATCCCAGCACAGCAGGAGCTGTCCTCTCCCTCTTGCCTCCTGGCACTCCCTTGACTTCCAACTACTGTCAATTCCCAAGTATCTGTGAACCCCATTCTGAGCTCTCTCTTCTGTATCGCTTTCCTATCTCCTTTATCACATTGCTTTCGTCACTGGGGCCCTACAGTGTATCTTAATATCTGATGTGACAAGTCCATTCTTTAAAGAATACAGACAGGAAAAAGGTAACTCCAATAGAGTGTATAGCACCAAGAGAAGACCTGGAATCTTCTGCTACCAGCTCATACTGACTCTCCAGATCTGACCTAAAGGTCACATCCTCAGATAAGCTGACCTTGTCCCCTTATATACAATACCCCAGTTATTCTCTATCATGGTAATGTACTCACTTCCCTGTGTAACTGTTGGTCAGTTTCCATCACTGTGACAAGTTGCCTGAGAAAATCAACTTAAGGAGAAAAAATTTGTTTTGGCTTACAGTTTTTGAGGTCCCAGTCCATAGTCTCTTGGCTCCATTGTTTCTGGGCTTGTGGTGAGGCAGAACATCACAGCAGGGAGCATGTAGTTGAGCAAAATTGCTCACATCATGGTGGCCAGGAAGGAGAGAGAAAGAGACAGAGAGACAGAGAAAAAGACTGGGGACAAAATATCTTCTTCAAGGGCCCCCACTGAACTACTTCCTTTCATCAGGTCTCACCTCTTAAAGGATCCACCAACCCTCAATAGTGCTATCAGCCAGAGACCAAGCCTTGAACACATGGATCTGGAGTGGACACTTAAGATTTAAAATATAGCATCCCATCCCTTAAGGCTCACGTTCCTCTCACAGTGCAAAATGCACTCATGTTCTAAGAGTCCCCAAAGTCTTAACAATTTCAGCCTTGCCCAGAAGTCAAGTCCAAGTTTCCTCTGGGATCCAAGGCAAACTCTTGGCTGTGAGCCCCCGTAAAACTCAAAAACAAGTTGCACATGCCCAAGACACAATGTCGTAGAGTAAACATTTCCATTCCAAAAGGGAGGAACAGAAAAAGACAAAGGAAGGATCCACCAAAGCAAGACTGAAACTCAGCTGGGCAAGCATTAAATCCTGCAGCTCCAGGTCCAGCTTCCAGGGCACACTCTGGCATGATGTGGGTTTCAAAAGGCTTGAACAGCACTGCCCTTTGGCCTTGCCAACTCCAGCACACATAGCCATTCTCCTGGACTGGCTCTACTTGCTGCCTGCAGCTGCCCTTTGCAAGCCATCTATGTTCCTGGCATTTCCAACTTCCTGGAGTCTCTACTGCAGCTGCAGCTCCACTCACAGCTTCATGCATTGCCTTCTCTGGAGCTGCCCACATGGACTCCAGCCCTGCCACATACTGCCTGGCCTCCAGGCTTTCCTTTGAAAGCTCCATGGAAACCCCTGTGACCCCACAACTCATGTACTCTGCATGGCCTGCAAAATGAGCACCATGTGGATGATACCAGAACCTGCCACTGGCTCAAGCAATAGGCAGGTCTGCTTAGACCATGGCAGCAGTGACCTCTGAGTGCCTGGATATCTGAACACAGTGAAACAAATCCTGGGGGACCAGAGTACCCCCCAGCTGCCTTCTAGAAGTAATTGCTTTCAAATAAGTTTACACTTTCACACCCCTGACTCTGTGATGGGTGGGGTCTGGCCAATTCCTAAGATGGCCTCCAGGCATTTTTCTTATTGTCCTGGTACAAAGTACTTGGCTTCTTCCTAATGGTGCTAATCTCTTTAGCAACAACACCTTCCTTTGGTCAAACTGTACGTTTTTCAGATCTTTTGTTCTGCTAGGTAAACTAGTCCACGCAAAGGTAACTCAGCCTCACACAAAGTCTCAGGGCACGGACAAAATGTAGACAAGTTATTTTCCAGAATGTAACATGAATGGCCTCTAGTTTAGTTCCCTGTAAAACCCTCCTTCCCTCATGAGCTTGGCCTTTATTGTCTGCATTCCTCACAGCATTCTTTTCTTCTGAGTTCTGACCAGAATTTCCCATTAAACTCCGCTTATAGCATTCTAAGCTTTTTCTAGCCTACATATCCAAACATTTCCAAATTCCTTCTGTAGTTCTAAAGCCTTTGGAACTATAGATACAGTCCCAGCAACAACTCCATTTCTGATGCCAATTTATTGTATTGGTCAGATTTTTGAAACCGTGACAAAACACCTGGGAAAATCAACTTAATGGAGGAAAAATTTGTTTTTGCTCATGGTCTCAAAGCTTTCAGCTCATGGTCACATGACACCAATGTTTCTGAGCTTGTGGTGACACGGGACATCATGGCAAGGAATGCATGGTGGAGCAAACCTGCTCATCTCATGGTGGCCAGGAAGCAAAGAGAAAGAGTTGAAGGGACCAGGAACAAATATTCCCTTCAAGGGTGTACCCTCAAACAACTCACTTCTTTCATCTAGTTCCCCTTCTCAAGGTCCCAGCAGCTCTTAGTAGTGCCATCAGCCAAAGGCCAAAGCCTTTAACACATGAGCCTTTGGGGAACACTTAAGACTTAAGCTATACTCTCTACCGGAGTTGCCTTTTTCCTGTCTATATTCTTTAAAGAGTGGACTTGTCACATCAGATATTAAGATACCAGTAACATATGCAATTTGTAATTTTAAATGTGCTTGCTTATTTATAGTCTGTTTCCCTCACCAATCTGCAAACTCTTCAAGGGCAGAAACTTGGTCCATTTTAAATAATGCCTAGCACAACACCAGGCCCACAACTAGAGGCAGCATTTACTGAATGCTTAACCTCTATGCTAAGCACTTCTCATATATTGGTTCAATTACCCCCATAGGAACCCTGTGAGATGGGTACTATTACCATTTTATAGACAGAGATATGGGCACAGAGAGGTTAAACACCTTGTCTAACACCACACAGCTGGAAAGTAGATGAGCTTGGATTTGAACCTAAACTGGTCTGTGAAGTTCGTGCCCCTGTCCATGTGCTGTACCACCTCCCCACACATCCCAGGGTATGCAGGGAACAAATAAAAGAATGCACGAGTGCAGAGGAGACAGGGAAGGTAGGCCAGCTGATTACAACAATATTAACAGCACACTTGGGTACAGTTCCTTTTTCTAAGTTATTATGCTCCTAATAAGAGTTATTTTCCCTCTAAGATGATGATTTTCATAAATTATGGAAAATTCTTTGGCTATTGCTTTTTCTGTTATGGCCTGGGGTAGAGCACAGGGGGGTGATGAATGACTTTTTAAATTCCTTCACATTGGGTTAGAGAATTCTCTAAGACAAGACTGCATGTGGAATCTATAATTAATTATTATTCACACTTAATACAGTTAGATAATGTGAACGCATACTTTCCATTAATTTATGTGGCTGATTCCTCATCATTTTCCCACAGGTATAGTTCACTGATTTCTCAAGTTATTAAAAATTAAAATTTATATTAGGGAGTAAGAGGAGCCGGGTGTCCTTATACCTATTTTTAGTCTAAAGTCACAAGCCAGGTGGGGAGCTCACTGTGACTGCTTCTATCGGACCAGTCTGAACTAAATCGGGGAGGGGGGTTCACCCTTTATTTGTTACTTCTTCATACGTTGGTTAGTGACACCTTGGGCCACAGGCCTGGGGACACATGGAGAAGACTAGCAGGTCTCTCTGTTCAGCAGGTTCCCTACCTCCTGGGAAAGGCAAGAGAGTAGCCAGCTGAAGTGTGGTCAAGAAGGCTGGGGACAGGGAGCCTGGGCTAGCCAGGGTGGGTGGCAGGAGGGACCACTGAGCTGGCCCTTGAAGGAGGAGAAGGCATTAGACAGATGGAGAAGGGCAGGAAAGGCGTTCCCGGGAGCAGAATGGCATGCACAGCGCACCCGAGGCAAGAGAGGGCCAAATACTTCATGGGGCGGGGGCGGCATACACATGGAGCACCAGGGATGAGTGCCTGAGAAGGGTGGCGGGCAGAGGGCAGGACAGCAAAGAAACACATGGAAGGGAAAGAGAGAGGTAACGCTTTCTAGAAACCTCCATGCAGGAATCTAAAGACTCCCACTGTCACAGGATCCTAAAGTTCTTTGAGATCAACTCACCCATTCTGAAGGCAAGCAAATTCAGGTCCACTTTCCTTAAAATCAAAAACAAAAACTTTTTGGATTAAACGCATTTGTCCCTGCCCAGATATTTGGGGTAAATACCGCCTGTAGGGCAGGGGTGTTGCCTTTCCAGACACAGCTCTTAGAGGGGACTTCCCAGCAGGTGCGACACTATGGCTGGGAACACAGCACCCTTCCCACTGCCCACACCATCAGGAAACTCTGCAGGTAGAACTTTTAGATCAGAGACTTGCAGGTGCCCTTGGGGTTGCAGGCAACCAGAGACACTCATGATTTGCATATTTTGCATAACTTTGCATAAAGCATTGACAAGTTTCAGAGTCTGTGAAATAAAACTAATTAGAGCAGCTCCTTTCCCTGGTATCCAGACTTTGCATCAAGGAGGAGAAGGGGAGGGGCAATGTTTGTCCTCTTTAGCGCTCACTGGAGCATAGCTATGGGGGCTGGTTTGGTTTTTCCAAGGAAAGAAAATGCTGAGGATAGTTCTGTCTTGAAGTCAGGCTGGATTCTAACACCAAATCCGCTATTTACTATATGAATAACCTTGGGCCAACCGGTTCACCCTCTGAATCTCAATAACAAAAGACCACCAATCCTAAATACACAAAAGAATGAATGGAGTCCTATACACCTACCACAATGTCTAGCACACAGGTGACACTCAGCAAATACTTAGGCACATGGGGCTGATCCAAATGAAGCAGAACTTTCCACTTGATACTTCCTGCTAGAAAATTTTGATCTCATTTCTGAACTGATTTCTTACCCTTATCTCCCAGAACAGGAAATGACCCATATCCCCAAAACAGAAGGGGAAATAAATCCCAGGTCCCAGAAAATCACCTTCCACCAGGGAGTTCATGGAATCAGAACCTGTGTGCTGAACATAGATCTAACCCAGTGAGAAACTGAGGGCCAGCAGAGGGGAGTAAACATCAAGGGCGAGACCCTTCCTCTGGAGTTTCCACAGAGGCCCCCTCTGGACCTGGACGGAAGACATTTGCCCCTGTTTTGGCATTTCTCAGCCTTCTGTCCCTGCGTGGATACACCGGGCTAGAGATCCCAAAGATCAATGCTGCTTCCAATACTCTCTCCCTGCGGCAAGCTCACGACATATTTTTTTCACAAGTAATAATTAGCAACAGAAATATCTGACCTACTTACAACTCCACAAATACACACATTCGGTGGCTTCCACATCAGCTCCGAGGCCGTCAGAAGGAGCCTGTTTGGGAATAGCTTTTTTTAACCTGGTGAAGTGACGGTTCCGCGATGGGCAGTTGAGGCTGCTAATTTCTGCCCACCTTGCTCTGCAAGGCTGGCGCTGCCTCCGCCCCTGCATCCTGCCTCCTGCCCCCTCCCTGTCGAGGTGGATTTTAGGTCCTAAAGTGGGTGATTATTTTTATATTCAGTTCCCATGGGAAGAGGGGGGCTGAGTTTCTGTTTTCAAAAAGAAAGTTTCTGCATACATCTTTCCAGATTTCTAAACCCAAGTTGGGGGATGTGGAGTCAGGGAGGGTTAACCCCAAACAGGAAAAGGATGGTTTAGTTAAAAGTCCGCTGGTATCACTTAACCTCTGCCCCTACCCTTTCTAAACCCAGCCTTCAAGGTCCTGCCCTCAAATGTTTTCCTGGATTCTCAAACGCCCTTTACAAAGTCAAGCTATACAGGATGTGGGGTCCCGGGCAGGGTGAGGAAAGACAGAGCTGAAAGATCTCAAGTTCAGACAGCCAGAAGTTTGTGCAGCTGTGGTCCTTTTCAGCTGCCCCTCTCAGAACCCCAGCACCACCTCACGGCGACATTTGTGATCGTGCTGCCTGCTAGTGAGAGCACAGTGCAGGTCAGGGTCAGTGGTGGTCAGTTCCATGAGCATATGCTGAGTGCCTGCTACTGAGCCCTGGAGACACCTTGTGTAAGTCCTGCCCGTCCCAGTGCAGTATCGCCAGGGCCTTAAACCAAACAGGATTCAGGAAATGAGTGGATGAAAGAACACAGCATGGGATAGAGGGACCCTCTGTCCAGCCAGGGGACAGCAAAGATGGGTTTATGGACAACGGGCACTTGAGCCCATTATTAGTCACTTACAGCTGGCGTGGGCAGGGAGGAAATGGCCAGGCAGCCCAAGGTGCCAGCTCCTGCAACCCCACAGGGGTCTACGGTGAATGGGGAAGGGGGTATCCAAGAAGCCATGTCAAGTTCAAGGTCAGCACAGGGAACTCAGGCTGGAGAGGAAGGAGTGGTGAGATTGGAATCAGTCTTGGGCACAGTTGAAGGATTCAGATGCTAACACAAGGGTAGAGGGACTCAGTAAATTGCTGTAGGACGCGAGTCACGAGATTCCATTTTGCCCCCATGTGTTCCTGGTGCCAAACACCCTCCCAATGAGAAAGACCAGGATGGTACCCCAACCCGCCCATGCTCCTTCCTCCCCCGCCTCAGGCCTGTGCCAACCAGGACACCAGATGCCAGCCTTCCTCAACCTTCCAACATCGCACAAAAGTTGAAGAAAGAGGACACTGGACACGATGCGGTGCTCCAAGAGCCCCAGAGCCAGGAACTCACTGGGAATGCCAAGGACACGGTGGAGGTGGGAGGAGGCCAGAGAGCAGGAGTCAGTGGGTGGACATTTGCCAGCACCTGGGGGCTTGACTGGCATCTGTGAGCATCCATGCACCCTCGAGCCCCAGGGCTGGAGAAGCTCCCCACCCATCACCAGAATGGGTCTCTGGCCTCCCACGGGTGAGCGAGGAGGAGAAAGCGCGGGGAACGAAACAGTCAGGGTTCAAAGGGAACAGGGTACGTCCAAGAAAGGAGCAAACCCCCCCAGTCATCTTAGGTGTCCTCTACAGACAGCAAGAAGACCTGCAGGGACCCGCAGGAGTGGCAACTGGAAGCTCAAGGTCAGGATCCAAGTCCACACTAGTGGCAGAAAACAGCAGGAGGGATGCCATGGGTCGCTGTGTTGGTGATGTGGAGGAAGAATACAGAGGAAGACCATCCTTGGGAAGATGGCCAGTCTGGAGAAATGCAGGAGGAGGGAGAGGCAATGAATGAGAGCCCAGAATGGACGGATCGGTGCTGTCATTGAAGGGGCAGTGCAAAGAAACTCAGAATCTGCAAAAGGAACTGTGGTTCCGAACACAGGGACCCCCAACATGCCAGAACTTTCAGATTAGAAAGAGTCCTGGAAACTATTCGGGCAGAAATGATAGCTACACACCAGAGACCAGGGAAGGAGGGGTGGAGAGACTTCAAGGCTCTCACGACAACAGGAGCTAACATCCACAGGGTACTCCCTGTCCCAGGCACGAACCAAGTCCCCTGCAGACTTTAGTTTTTTCAGTCCTCCATACCACCCTGAAGTAGGGACTGTTGTTGTTCTGTGTGTTAACAGACCAAGCTGAGATTCAGAGAAGTTAAGTAAGCTGTCCAATATCACACAGCCAATGACAGAGCTAGTATTTGGCCATAGGCAGTCTGGGAGTAGACTCTGCTCTTCCATTACAGCCATTACCAGATGACAATGGACATGTACCTTAAAAAATTGAGTATGTTGAAAATCAAGAGTTCCAGACCCGGCCAACTTGTCATTGAAGTAAAAAAGCAAAATAAATTTATTCTTGGATATGCAAGAGCTTAGAAAATATACGACCCATTTTTTAAAAAATTACTTATAGAAGTACCCCAGCTACAGAGGGATAAAACAAAATTAAGAGCAAAGGCATACAGAAATGTGATATGGGAAGGACTGGCCGCATTCAGCAAAATTAGCTAGAAGAGACTAAAATCTAATTTACTGTTGTAAGTCTGGCCACATTACAGAAAGCACTAAGCCAAAATATATCTTTATAAGGGAGGTTATGTAACAAAAGACCAATAATCTAATAATTATGACTTGGATCCAAAACCTCAGATAATATCAACAAGGTTTAAGAACACAAGGAAATACGCAGGGATGCTAACTCCTTATCTCCACTGGAGAATCACAATATTTTAGGGTTAGAGAATGATGTTGGGAAATATCAGGGTCTTCATGAGTCAAATAAAAGCAGAGTCTATGCTTTCTAAAACATCAAGGAACATAAAATTGAAATAAACACGATTCATTTAGCTGTTTTTTTTGTTTTTTGTTTTTAATGCAAATGAACAGGCACAGGTTGCATCACACAGGACTGAGGTTGGGGGCAGAACTGGTTTTGGCCAGGAGCTGCAGGCTTCTGTCTTGAAGGCTCCATGACACTTGCCTCCAAGGTCCTGGCAACTGCAGTTGTGACATCGTAACAGGCTGCCCCTCCTGCTCACCCATCATCCTTCTCTGTGTAGGTTCCCCAGAACCACGTGGGTCTTGGCTTACACTGGTAAAAACAAGCAAGCCAGATGCTTCAAACAGATGCGTGCCACTGTCTGCCCCAGGGCTAGGGGTTGAGCATTCTGCTTCTCCCAGGTGAGGGGCTCAATGCACCCACCTGTGGTATGCCTCTGTCCTGGGGCGGCAACCCATGCACATTGATGCCTCCTGACATATCACGTGGTTTCCATCGTGGGGAAAACCCTCATGACTCGCCCTATAATGGGGTCAGAGCTGGTGCCCTAGAAGTCTGCTCCTTCCAGGTGACTCGGGTCGCTGCGATGCCACCTTTCTAAATCTGTCCCGATGGAAGTAAGCAGTCCACCCTGCACGGTCCTGGAGGCGTCTGTGTCCGAGATTCTGTACTGGATTCAATTTGGATCCAACTTCTGAATCTTCTCCCAGGACCATCTGTGCACTTCCTTATAAAATTCAGTTTAAGCAAAAAACACTGCTAAGTCCGTTTAGCCAGGACCCCCCACCCTTGATATCTGGTCACCCTTGATAGCTGATCACTGGCGATATCTGATCGGGCTCCTCATCCTCTACCAACCCGTAGGTGATGTCTGATCACTTGGCCCATCTTTAGCAAGAATCATATTAGACTGGTTTAACCAGAAACCCCCTCGCTCCTGAGATTTCTCCATGGTTTTGTCTGCTGGTCCCACCTGGCCTTGCTGAGTTGGTGTTGGGCCCAGTCAAGACCCGGTTGCAGTGGACCCCTACCTACCTCAGCGGTCCCCAGTAACGACTTCCTCTCTGTGTGTTAACAAGCGCCGTTGAATACTTTCTACATCTGTGTTGGAATCCCTGGATTCTGGAGCCCCGTCCTGACATACACGGAGTCCAAAGACCGCTGCGGGCCAGGGGCTGCATTATAGACATGACCCACCCTGGGATTCCCATGCTACCTTGAGTTGGAGAACCATCCCAACAAGGTCTTGAGGATCCAGTGTTGGCCCTGCTGTATTCCTTGATGGGAAAAGAGCATCCCCACCAGCGGCCTGCCCCCCTGCCGGACCTGCAGGACCATTCAGATGGCAGCTGGCAAGCTGCCCGCTCTGCCCTCGGGCTTGAGCAGTGAGTCTCCTCCTCATCTCCAGGCACACCAGCGCCATCAAGCCAGGTGAGCCCCTTGCCTTTTGTTTTACTTAATTCTTTAAGTGTCCGCAGGCCCCGCTTCACCACCCGAGGGGCATTTTCTCTAGTAGGATGGGCACTAGACTAAACTGCTCAGCCTGAGCGGTTTCCTGGGACAGGGGACTTCTGGTGCTGAAACGGGAAGGTCCTTTCCCTCCGTGCCTCCTCCTTCCCTCCCCCCTTCCTCCCATAGTCATCGAGCACCTCTCTGTACCAGTGGCCAGGTGACGTCCCTAGACACTGAGGTGGGTGGCAGGGAAATGGGGATAGAGATTAGTAGGGAGAGGTGGGCCATCGCCCGATCCAGGCCCCACTCACCACCCACAGCACTGGCATAACCTCTGGACTGTTCCAGGGCCTGGCAAAGCTCAGGGATGGCTACGAATTTCCCAGGAGCCTGTGGACTGGGCCTGGGGCTCCTCTGAATCTAGCAACAGGGAAGGCCTCAGGCGCCAACAAGTGCCATCTGGGGAGGAGCCACAAGGTGGCAGCAGAGGATCAGTGGTGTCCCCTGCTCAGTGCTGAGCCCACAGGTGCCCCCAGAGTCGGGTCAGCTGGCTGCAGCTGGAGGCCAAGCTGAGCCGGTCTCTGTACCAGGCCCTGGGACCACGCAGTCAGCACCCTGATGAGGGAGAGGGTTGGAGTGAGGGTGTCAGGAGTACCTGCATGTGCACACGTGTGGATATCTGTGCGCGCGCTGTGTGCAAGTGTGCACATCTGTGCAAGTGCATGAGTGTGCATGTGGGCACAAGCGTGTGTCCCTGTAGACTTGCTCACACAGGTGCATGGCTGGAAACATGTGCGCATGTGTTGTGTGGACATATGCTGGGTGTGGGGGGGCATGCATGTTGCACATGTGTGTCGTTATTGACTTGGGTCTCCTCACTCTACCTCCTAAGGACCTGTCTCTGGGAATTAAGGAAGCCAGGGTGACAGGTGCTGGAGCTGCCATCGAAGACTGCAGGACAAGGCCAAGCCGCCACCCACAGCCAGTAAGCACCAAGCGTGGAAGACCTTCTGGCCTCCAAGCCCCGCAGGGGAAGGGACAGTGTGTGGAGGGGTTGAGAGCAGGTCGGGTGTCCCTGCTGCTCAGGAGACCTTGAGGTTCAAGTGGCCTTGGAGCAGAGGTGCAGGGAAGTGAGGGCAAGAGGCCATGAGCGTGGAGGGGAGTCTCGGGCATTCTAGGGTGGTTGTATATGTGGAGGTCAAGGGCAGCAAGGAGCAGAGGGAGCCACTGGAGCACTGGAGAAGTCAAAGCCGAGCTCTAGGCTTGGCTGAGTGGCAGGCGGGAATCTACCTGCCCTCTAGTTCTCACCTCTGCCCAGAGGCCTTCCCTCCCTCTCAGCCTCCTGCCTCACAGCCCAGCAGGCTGGATTCTGTCCCCACAGCCAGTCCATTGGCCTCCCTGAGGGCAGGCCTTACGTGGCAGCCTTTCCTTCCCACTCTCTCCAACCCTTGGGACAGGGGCTACAGCCAGCCTGGATAGTTTGGAGACACAGGACCAGCCAGGATGGGCTCACCGTCTTTTTTGGCTGAGATGGGAGGAGAGGGACACCGGGTTTGTGGGCACCATCCCCAAAGCCCTAAATGTTCAAACTTATAAATTTTGTCTTACAGTATTAAGAAGGCAGGTTCTGGAATCAAGCTGCCTCCACCAATGAGCTGCTGAGTGACCTTGGACAAATTGCCTAGCCTCTCCATGCTTTGTTTCCTCATCTGCAAAATAAGGATAACAGAGGTCTGTTGTGAGGATATGAAACAGCACCTGGCTCTGAGTTGGGGCCTCTCTAGTTACTGGCTGCGATCATGGTTACCGGGCCCAAGTCTTTGACAAGTCAGTTAGCATCTGGGTCTCCAATGCCAGAGTCACTGTCACCAGGCATCTTGGACCCTGTGTGCACACACACATGCACCCAGCTTGATCATTTGCATGCTGTCTTCTCTCCCCATGAGACAGAAGGTCCGCGAGTGTGGTGAGGCATGGTCTGTTGGTGCTATCCATCAGGAAGTTGCCAGCTCCCCACACAGTGCCTGGAAAATGGGTACTCAATGATTAATTATCAAATAAGTGAACACATGTGGATGTTCTTCATTTGCACAACAGGAAATGCTCCTTCTTGCCTCATGGGGCTGCTGTTAGGAAGAAACTAGATGCAGTGGCCTGGGAAAGCACCCAATTATCTCCCTGGAGAATGAAGAGCATCGGGGCTGCTATCATACATGTGAACACCAGGGGGCAGCCAGGGCCAGGTCAGGGCTGCATAACCCTTGGGGTGGGTTTCCACCCACCCAGCAGCAGGAAGAGGGGCCCTGCCACAGCTCCTGGGAGGGGTGAGTGGGACACCTTTAAACAACTCTCCCTGCTGGGTGTCATGGAGCCGTAGGCTCTCTTAGATTCACACACATGGCTCATTCCTTCACCTAAAGCTTTACCTAGGTCACACATAGATTCTTTCACAGGGCTCAGCCTAGCAGGGAGACCATCCGTGAATAAGTTATTAAAGGAAGGTGTTTTATCTGACGGTGGCATACAAGATGCACTGAACACAATGACCCTGTGTTTTAGATTGAGATGGTTTAGGCTGTAGTGGTTGTACAAAAGCTAAACAGGTGAAGAGGGAAGGGGTAGAGGAAACTGCTCAGAGAGAGGCAATAGCCCATGCAAAGGCCCTGAGGCAGGAGGATGCAGAGCTGTAATATACTCTTTACCACACAGACTTTCAGAGAGAAGCAGAGCTGGGGCTGGAGCCCAGGGTTTTTGGCTCTCGGTCCAGACTCTGTCCTTCATCCTGGTTTCCTTTCCAACAAGCTATTTCTCTGACATAGCAGCAGCTGGGCCGGAGGCAGAGGAATTTTGGCCCTGATGCTGCCTGTCTTGACTCCTCTGGTGTATGAACTGATAAGAGATTTTAATTTTAACGTCTAGACTAAGGCAGTGACCAAGTGTCCTGCAGCAGATGGGGTGATATGAGTCTATATTTGGAGGAATGAGGTGGCCCTCTCTGTGACCACATTTCAGTGGCCTGCCGCCAGGGAACAGGGGTGGCTGGGGGCTGGCTGAGTTGAACACGGAGGCTCCTAACAGGGAGAGAGCATTGGCTGGGAGTCAGAGACACTTGGAAAGTTCCACTTAAGACTGACCCCTCATCTAAATAAGCATTCCAGAGACTCTAAGCCCAGGACAGGGCAACCCTGCTTATCAGGCAGAACAGATAAAGTTCGACTCGAAACGAAACAGCTCCTATATCCCAGAGGCTTCAGGCTGCTGAGACTTACTTCTCTCTCAGGCAGCGTCCAGGCTGGGAGCTGGCTGTGCCTCCATCTGGCTCAGGATGGTCACTGCAGATCAGCAGGGAAAGAGAGCAAGGGGGGAAATGGAGCATCTAGATGCTTCCATCTGGCAGCAGCTGGCAGCAGCAGCAGTAAGGTCGGGGCATGTGGCCATGCCCCAATACATGAGGCATGGTGGTTTGGTACAGTCCTCCAGGTGCAGGAGGAGGAGCTAGGAGTGGGAGCTGCGCTGCCTCCCCAGCATGGCAGGCCTGATGGGAAACTCCTGGGAAGCCACACCTGGGGCTGGCCCTTGTTTAGCAGAGGGTTCTGGGGATGAGGCAACTTGCTGGGGACAGTTGTGTCATTTATCGAGCACTTACTATCTACCTGGTGCTCTGAGGGCATTGTGACATTTAATCCTCACAACCACATGCTTAGGCAGGTACGGATGAGGAAACCGAGGCATCAAAAGGTTTAAGCAGTTAGGCCACGTTTAGGCAGCACGTAAATCCCAGGGAGCTGTCACAGCCAGGAGTCCGGCCTTCGATTCTGTATCCTGGCCCCAGAGAGATATTGGACAAGCTCGAGCTTCTCAACTAAAGGAGGGCCAGAAGGCAGGTAGGCGCACCAGAGAACAGAGAGGATGCCAGGAGCCGGGGTTAGCCCTGCAGCCTCCAGGGAGAGGAGAGAACTGTCCCAAGGAGGCCCCCGCAGTGAGCCAGGCTCTGAAAGGAAGGTGGCCCAGAGGATGCCAAAGACGTTTTGTGCCATGCTATTGGAGTTCTGCCTTGTGTTTCTTTCCTTTCTTTTTTTTTTTTTTTTTTTTTTTTGGTACTGGGGATTTAACCCAGAGGCACTTAACCACTGAGCCACATCACCAGCCCTTTTCTTGTATTTTATTTAGAGACAGGGTCTAACTGAGTTGCTTAGGGCCTCGCTAAATTGCTGAGGCTGGCTTTGAACTAGCGATCCTCCTGCCTCAGCCTCCCAAACTGCTGGGATTACAGGCGTGCATCACCACACCCACCCGCCTTGTGTTTCTCAAATTTCAGTAAAGATGTGTGGCTTTTCAGTGTCTTTCCCTTTTACAATTAGATGCATTTTTTTTAATTGGAAGATTTTCTACCACTCAGAGTGATTGAATACCTCTCCCCAAAACTTACCACAAACCTCTGATGTACCCACTCCACCTGTCTCTCTCTTCTTTCTCATTTCTTTCTCTATACACACACACACACACATACACACACACACACACACACACTCAGCTCACAGCTCTTCGGCTGCGGGCCATTCTCCAGCCCCAACCCAGGAGACCTGCAGCACAGCAGAAAACCAGCAGTGACCAGGTGACAGCATCTGGCACAGACACACTTCCCAGCTGTCCCCACATGCTCAGCCAGGGTCCCTCAGTCATCCCGTGTGGCACTTGGCTGTGTCCCTCCACCTCAGTTCCTTGGGACAGAGTGCTTTGGGGAATCCAGGCCCCATGTCCTGCCGAATGTTCTAGGAACAGACTCCCTGGTCAGCTTCAGGCCCACGTTTCCAGCAGGGACAGCAAGAGCCATCAGCCCGTCTCAAGGGACAAGGCTCAACCTGAGGGCTGCCAGGCCTTCCCATCCTCAGAAGACATCGCCCACGGTAGCAAAAAATCTCTGGTGTCTTTTTTTTTTTTCCTTCATGGAACCCAGGGCCTCAAGCCTGCTAGCAAGTGCTCTAGCACGGAGTGACATCCCCAGGCCTTTGGGGGAAGCCTTCAAGACAGTGAATACCCTGATCTCCATGGTTGTCACATGCATCGATGACTCTCCTCACCATTAGAAAACGGGGCTTTTCAATTCTCCAGACAGGTAGCAGGAGGCACATGATCCTGTGGAATGCCCGCCCTTGGAGGCTGTCCTAGGAGGCCACAATTGTGACAGACACAAGGAGGTGGGCAGGCTCCTGTAGAGGAGGCTGGTGTCAGCCCAGCTCCCTCCTAGCTGTCTGTGGACCCCAGCGCAGCCCCAGGCCCCACCTGAGAGATTGCTGCAAACTCGGGCCTTGGGTGGAAAGCCACATTTCCATGAGACCCCGGGGGATGTGTGTGTGTGGTGGACATCTGCTCCAGGCTGGCCTGAGGGCCTCCCTGCACCGCTCTGAGGTTCCCCTTCTCTGGGTGAGACTGTGGGTCAAACAGCTCCGTTCATGTACTTTAAACCAGTGGCTCCAACGCCTGCCTGAGTGAGAAGGTGATAGCAGTGACAGTGATGAGGACGATGGCCATTTCCACAGCAGGAGAGCAAGCTCAGGCACTGAACCAAGACTCCTGAAGAGTGTGCTTTTAATAAACAAGAAGCAAGACCTGGCCAAGGTCTTTAAATTGCCATGAGAAGAAAATTAGTCTCCTTCCTGATTGATCCAAAGGCCTGTCCCTCCCTGGAGCAGCTCCAGGAACAGGACAGGTCGGGCCGGCTGTCCCTCCACAGAAACACAGGATCGTCTCCCTCCTGTCCCTGAACTGCAGAGAAGGGATGCAGCCAAGGTGGGCGTGGGGCTGGAGAGTGTGGGAGGGCATGGGGTCCACAGCCCGAATGCCGAAGCCGCAATTGCCTGGAAGTCTCCTCAGCCTTGTGTTTTGTCTTTAAAATCCCTGCCAAATTATTCTCCCATTTCACAATTTGCCCATGTTTATTTCTGTGTTTTAAAACAATGCTTTAAATTGCCATGAGAAGAAAATTAGTCTCCTTCCTGATTGATCCAAAGGCCTGTCCCTCCCTGGAGCAGCTCCAGGACCCAACAGCGTGTGACATTCGTGAAGTAGGCATCTTGAGGCCAGGGTGGCACCTGTCTGAGGATCCGCGCACTGCTTCAGGAAGCTCTGTGGGGTGGCTAGGGGTCCCCCACTGCAGGGGTGCTGGGAAGGCCCACAGGTGTCAGGAACCACACTGGGTGAGACGCTGTCACCCCACATTGTCCTCACCTGTGTCCAGGCCTCTTCCCCGCAGGGCCTTCCCTCCAAGCCACCCCCACATACTGGGTTTTACGCAGGCTATGGGTGCTGCTGGTCAGGGTGATGACCATCTCCATCCTGCAGAGAAGAAAACAGGCCCAGAGAAGCTAAGGAATGGGTCCCAGGTCACATCTGCCAGAAGCCTGTACACTCAGGTGTTCTGACTTCTGGCTCATGTCCCAAAGCCTCCTCCCTTCCCCACGGGGAGGGACAGCTCCTTCCTAGATGAGTTGGACATACTGGATTGCAGGCCTGGGAGCCCCCTGGTGGTGCCACAGGCAGGAGACCATTCCACCTGCTGCTGGGTGGTCACCGCCTCAGGGAGGGTGGTTCCTCTGCATCTGGGGCCAGGTGAGAGGAGAGGGAGGCTGGGCGACCTCCAGGGGCTGGGGAGCAGCCTGGGCCCCACCTGAGGGTACACACTTTTTCAGTCAGAGCTCAGTCACTACAGGAAGCACCGAGCTTCCTGTCAGAGAGGCAGCCAAGCAGTGGCTGGCTGGCCTCGCCTCCCAGCAAGGATGCCGAGGAGTATCTCGGCGTCCTGTTGAGCCTCAGAAGCCGCATCCAGTTGGAAGGGGAAGCAGGTTCTCATGCTTGGCCTTGCTCTCAGTTACAGCCGCTCTGTGAGGGTGGCGGAGGACCCCACTGTCCCCCGCATGATCTGGCAGAGGACTATGGGTATCCCAGGGAGGGGATGACCACAGAGCTAGAAATCAGGAAGCCCCCCTCCAACCCTACAGTGTGGCTTCATGGATGCTGTGTGTCTTTGAGCAGATCACTTCTCCTCTCTGAGTTGTCCATTTTTTTCCAGACAATGAGAATGCTGTTCTTCCTACCTTAAAGGGCTGGCTTTGGATGCTCTCAAGACACGGGCAAGGGACCAGATTTTCAAAGTATACTCTAGCATTCTAGAGGACATTAGAATACTATCATCCTCATTTTTCAGATGGAAACACTAAGGCCCAGAGACAGGAAGCACTTGCCCAAGGTCACAAAGTATGTCAGGTAAACTCAGGACCTGAACCCAGGGCTCCCAACTAGGTTCAGAGATGTCTCTCTCAAAAGACCCCT
>PVHX01023977.1:0-24790 GCA_004024805.1 Geosciurus inauris
TGCTAAAGATGTTGAACATTTTTTCATATGTCTGTTGATGGATTGTATATCTTCTTCTGTGAAGTTTGTGTTCAGTTCTTTGGCCCATTTATTGATTGGGTTGTTAGTTTTTTTGGTGTTAAGTTTTTTGAGTTCTTTATATATCCTGGAGATGAGTGCTCTATCAGATGTGTGTGTGGCAAAGATTTGTTCCCAGGATCTGAGATTTTCTACAAGTCCTTTCCCTTCCTGGGCTCTCACTTCCTACATAACTAACATGTAGGAAATACCTTAACCTTAGAGTGCTGTGGTAACAATACAGAAATCATTGGTGCATGTACCTTAGAAATTTAAATAAATCTCAGGCATGTAAAGAATAAGGTTACTATCATGGCTGAGATTATATGAATACAGAGACTGGGGGAAAATTCCAACTATAGCAACTCCCCAGACTTGACTTGAAATCCAAGAATTACAGTCAAAAGTGGAATGTTTGGATAGCATAAGATACCAAAATTGTGCCTCTTGCCAGTTGTGTTCATATCTAGAGTTAGTCCTTAGGGCATTTCAACCCTGAGAAATATTTTACTTGTTCTAATAAGTCCCCAGTCTAGAAAAAATACTTGATTTTTTTCATAGTATTTCTTCTTCATCCCATTCTCCTTTTATTTGCAAGGTTGACTTTCTGCTTAGATTATCATATTTTACCATTTGTTTTTGTTTCAGTCCTCAACAATTCTTCAATTTTTACCAAATTTAGCACTTTGTAAAGAATATGTAACACAGCTAGTTTTTGTTTTCAACCTATGTCCTTCTGTCTCCTAAGCTAGACTGTTACTCCTCAAAGATACCTTTTAATTTCCCTCCAAATTATATAGTACTAGCATATAAATTCATTTATTTATCCAATTATTATTTACTGAGCATTCATGATAAACTACAGCAGTAAGCTTATAGTATTATCTCTTTTAACCCCCATAATAGCCATTTAAGGGAAGCACTATTACATCCCCATTTTACTGAGGCTGCTAGAGGCTAAATCACTTTCCCCAGAGTGACCAAATATTTCAGTGGTTGTTTCTTTTTTCTTTTTTTTTCTTTTACTTTTGGTACTGGGGATTGAACTCAGGGGTACTCGACCACTGAGCCACATCCCCAGCCCTATTTTGTGTTTTATGTAGAGACAGGGTCTCACTGAGTTTCTTAGCACCTCACCATTGCTGACGCTGGCTTTGAACTCGCGATTCTCCTGTCTCAGCCTCCCTAAGTGCTGGGATTATAGACATGTACCACCACACCCAGCTCAGTGGTTGTGTCTTAACCTGTTCACCTTAATAGAATCAGCTTCTCTTTTAACATATCTCCTACAGCCACGTCTGTCTTGTGTTATCCTGGCTTAATACAGTTTCTTACACTACATTAGCCAAAGGGGCTAAAATTCTACCGTTCTTTGAACATTCTTCTACCTAGGAAGCATAATGCTAATATGTAGTCTGTGCTACTCAGTTGCAACTAAACAAATTGTTTTGGTTGCTTTTTTTCCCCTAAAACAATGTGGCAGGAAGACCTCCTTCATCTGATAGAGTTCAGATGAAATGGCGAAACAAAGCAAAACAAAACAAGATTCAACAAAAAAGTAACATTTTTGTCAGCTGATGTATCATTCCATGAGATGTAATTCATAAACATATTTATCTTT
This sequence comes from Geosciurus inauris, assembly GCA_004024805.1. Lineage (NCBI taxonomy): Eukaryota > Metazoa > Chordata > Mammalia > Rodentia > Sciuridae > Geosciurus > Geosciurus inauris. The sequence goes on from PVHX01023977.1 coordinate 1,679, forward strand.
CCATAGTAATTAACAACTATGTTATAAGCTATTTGTGAGGCATATAAAATTAATCTCAGAAAGTCTGAAATTTGGGATAAATGTTTCAAGTAGGATATTAAGCTTTATGATTTTTGATGAATGTGATCTATGTCCTGTAAAAATCCCAATGGTCTAGATTGGAAGATACTGTTCCATTTCTTCCATATTATTTTATCTTTTATTTCCTGGCCCAAATGAAAGAAGTAAAAAAGAAAAAAGATCAACAACTGGTCTTATGATAGTCCCCTCATAATTTTTCTCACTGATATTAGTGAAAAGGCTGAAATGAAAATTAAGATTCTTCCTCCTCTAAAAATAATATTAATAAGGTAGCATTCCAATGTCATGAGATAAAAAGGAAAAAAATTAATATCAACTTGTTTTCTGCATATATTTGTCAGTGAAGCTGAAATATTGCTTGGAGAGTTGAAATTCTCAACATTGCACTATTCATAGTTCTGATCATTAATTTCTGAAACAGAGTATGCATAATTTGTGATATATTTTGCCTAAAGAAGTCTCCCCGAAAACCCATAGAGAGACCCAAAACATGGCCAGATTCATCAAGTAGGTCTACTGTGTTCCATTCAAACCTTTACACGTTTTATTTTCCAGTGATTTCCTGAAGCAGTGTTTCAGATTCCAAAGCTGACTCAATGAACTCTTTGAACATTGCCATAAATTAATATTAATAGTAATGAGCTCATTTGTGTTTCATTAGTGGATGATTTCATTTTGCTTATTAAAAATGTCCAGTGTCATTCTGTGAGTGAAAAAAATGTAATGGGTCCATTCCAAAATGACAGAAAGAGGGTACCAAACATATAGGTGCACTTAGAAAATTCTCCCTAAGGCTTCCTTTCCTTCATCTTTACATTTTTGCAACAGTCTGTAGAATCTTGGAAGTATAAGGGATTATTTAAGTAGGATGTTATAGCGAGTTTTCTAAATTCTTAGTCTTACGGATCAATATCTGGATGTTGACTCTGTAACTATTGCCTTTCTGAACTTCAGTTTCTTCATCTCTAGAATGGAGATGGCATTATATACCTAACAGTGAGGAAAAAAATGAAATCGCATATATGAAGATCTAGCCAACAACATAATTCATATCAAATAGAATTTGATCATTCTTTTGCATTCAACTGTGATGGGTGAATTGAAGTGACATGATTTTTAAATTTTTTAGCATTGCAGAGGTTTACTTTGCTTTAAATCAGAATTGGAAAGAACCTTGGAAATAGCATTGCTTAAATCTTTCTTGAAATATATTTTCCAGCATTAATGTCCCTGAATGCTAGTAGAATATTGTCTGCTTGGATACCTGTACTTAGGAGGAAACTACTGCCTTCTGAGATTTTCACTTCATTATTTAATATCTCTTGTTAAAAGTGACTTCTACTTCATCTATCTATTTAACAGATATATATTAATCACTTACAAAATGCCCACACTTATAGATAAAAAGATGAGGTGAACAATACTTGTTCCTCTGAAGCTCACAGCCTGATAAGCATGCATTATGGTTTAGATTTTCATTTTACTTTCTAAGTCAAAGTACGGGAAATGATACAGGGACCCACCTCCTCCAACCACACCATACCTGCCCACTTTACCACTCAGTTAATCCCTATCAGGAGATTAATTCACTGATTGGGTTAAGACTCTCATAACCCAATCATCTTACGTCTAAAACTTCTTGCATTGCCTCACACGTGAGCTTGTGGGGGACACTTAATACCTAAACCATAACACGAGATCTAGACATTGTGCTAGATGCTTCACTTGCATTATGTTTTTAAACTGGTAAAACAACTCTAAGGAGTTCAATGCCATCATTCAGTTGTGTCTTCTGTAAAAGGTAGGGAATTGACTTGTCCAAGGTCATGCAGTTGATGCCAGAGGTACTCCCTTTTCCACCCCATGCCTGGGTTTGCATGAATATACATTTGACTCTGCCCAAATAAAAGTTTGGTCTTAGAAGAGAATGAATGAATCTATGCTTAGTACCAATTTTGTGCCAACAACTGTGCCAGATACATCTCAAACTTTGTGCATAGCAATCACTTTAGAACCCTTATGAAAATATGAATTCCAATTATATTGATCTGGAATTGGCAGGGCTGAAATTCTGCATGTCTGTAAACCTCTAAGATAATGCCCAAAGTGAAGAGAGGGTCCAAAGAAACTTTCACATGACCTTCGTTTTGGCTCAAAGTTTCACAGGTTTAGTTCATGGTGGGCTGACCCCATTGTTCTGGGACTAAGGTAAGATAATACTTCATGGGAGAAGGGTATAGTGAAGTAGTACTGCTCAGCTCATAGCAGACAAGAAGCAGAGCAAGAGAACGGTACTAGATACAAAATAAAATCCCCAACATCATGCCAAGAGTGACCTATTATCTCCATCCACAGCCTACCTGCCTACAGTTATTAACCAGTACAGTAGACTTTTTAAATTACTAATCCATGAAATAGAGTAATCCACTGATGAGATTCATAGCTCTCATAATACAGTCATTTTACTTTTGAACCTTTCTGCATTGTCTGATTTGAGTTTTGGGGAACCCTTCATATCCAAACTGTAACTCTTTAAACAACAACAACAACAACAAAACCCAAATACTCTAAACTCAGTTTTTATTGCCTTTTAGCAATGGAGAAAGGAAAATGTATGCTTTCTGCACTTTCTCAAATGTCCTTCAGAAATGATGCTAAAGCACAGAGCAATTTCTTAGTAATTTATCTGGGCACACTTGCTTTTGTGTAATTTCAGTATCATATTTGAAAGCAATATTGACAGCTTATGGGAACCAGGTTGAAGGAAACTGAAATCTTTGTAAACTACTTAGGAAATTGATTTGATACTTCATCTACTACCTCATCTTTGATCAAATCATTGTTCTAGTAACTTAAGATACAACTTTGAGCAGGAGAGACATAGATCCTTGCCTTTATGAAGCTCATGTTCTTTTGGGGGATGAAGGGAAATTAGTAAAATATACATTACTGCAGATTATGATGTATTATGAACAAACCAAAGCATAGAAAGTGAAGAGACAATAAATAGGGAAGGTAAATTTTATATAGGACAGTCAGAAAAGTCTTACTGATAAAGTGTCATGTGGCTAAAGACCTAAAGGGAACAAGAGAATATGGCATGAAGTTATTAAAGGAAAGAAAGCCTTTGGGACACAGTGAAAAGCAAGTATAAAAGTCCTGAGGTGAGAGGGAGCTTGCCTAATATATTCAGAAAACAGCAATAAGGCTTGCTGCAAGGTTGTGAGGAGAGAAGAAAAGACAAGTCAAGGTAGATCTAGACTGCCCTAGATCAAAGCTTAGATATTCTTCCTAATATCTCCATCACCTTAGTCAAGAAACACAACTTCTATGAATGTAGTAATAATATATATCTCATAAGTTTGTTATTGAAGTTGATCATCTGTTTTGGATTGACCATTGTGTGCAATGTGAGATATAACTTCATTTTTTAATCAATCGTTTACTGATTGTCCACCCTCTCTCATTTTTCTGTAATACCACCTCTGACATATATTTCAAAGTTCCATGTATTTGTAGGTCTTTTTCTGGGCTTTTCCTTTTTCTTTTTGTTCCATGGGTCAGTATCAATCTAATGGTGTCAATATCATACTGTATTAGTATCTGTAGCTTAACAGTAGAATGTTTACACCCACCATATTTTTCTTCTTCCATAACATCTTGAATATACTTTTTCCTTTCCTCTTACATACAAAATTTAGAATAAGATTGCCATTTTCCTTTAAAATCTTCATGGGAGTTCATTTGTATTTAATAGAATCAAGAGAACAATTCAGGGAGAATATCCTTAAGATATTGGATAATCTTTTCATGAACATGGTATATGCCTCTGATTATTTAGCTCAGTTTAATGTATTTTAATACCATTTTACAATTGTTCTATACAAGTCTTAGTCATCTGTTGAAAGATTTATTCTGAGGAAGTTTCAATATTCTGTTGATATTATGTGACCTAATTTTTAAACTTTTATTATTTATTTTGTAATTTTGTTTCAAGAATATGGCAGTGTGGGCAGGCACGATACCACATGCCTGTAATCCCAGCAGCTCAGGAGGCTGAGACAGGAGGATCACAAGTTCCAAGCCAGCCTCAGCAACTCAGTGAGACCCTGTCTCTAAAACATACAAAAAATTGCTGGGTATGTGGCTCAGTAATTAAGCACCCCTGGGTTTAATCCCCCATACCATAAAAGAAAAGAAAAGAAAAGAATATAAAAATGTGATTGAATATAGCTTGGTGGTTATAAATTTGGGCTCTAGAGATAGTCTAAATTTGAATACTAGCTCTGCCCTTGTTACTGTGTACACATTTTTAAATTACTAAACTTTTCTCTATATTAGTTTCCTTACAGGTAATTTAGTGTTTTGATCATCTTTTGCATCTCTATGACCTAAAGAACTGACAAGAACAATGTAGAGGAGAAAAAGTTTATTTGGGGTTCATGGTTTCAGAAGTCTCAGTCCACATTTGGCCAACTCCACAGCTCTGGGCCTGAGGTGAGGCAGAACTTCATGGTGGAAGGACATGGAAGAGAAAAGCAGCTCAGAACATGGCAAAAGGAATCAGAGAAAGCTCTGTTTACCAGGGACAAAATGTAAATCCCCAAATTACCTATTTCCTCAAGCTACATCATATCTGTCTACAGTCACCATCCACTTAATCCATCAGTTACACCCAAAAGATTATGAGAGGTGTAATCTAATCATTTTACCTCTGAAAATGAGCTTTTGGAGGACACCTCATACTAAGCCATAATATTTAGAAATAATATATTTTGGGTTGTAATAATATTAAATGTGGTTAATATAAGTGCCTGTGATAGCACCATACACAGAATACACAGAATAATACTATACACAGAATGATACTATATAAATAGAATACACAGAATATTATTATACACAGAATAATACTTTATAAATTATTGTACTTCTTTTTGTTAATATTACATACACATTTTATAGAATCTCCTTATTAAATTATGATTATTTCTCATTATTTCAAGTAATTGTTGCTTTTCTTTGTAGAAATATAGTAAGCCACACCATCTGCAAATATTGACAGTTTTGTTTCTTTTCTAGTTTTTATAACTTTCATTTTTATTCTTTGTCTAAAAGTATTGCCTAGATTCCATAGTTCAACTCAAGTAAAGTGATAATAGTGAATTTCTGTCTCCTTTAAGATTGTAAGGAGAATATTTCAGATGTTACATAATCAATAATGGTGCCTGAGAGAAATTTTTAATAGATAACCATTTTTCAGGTTAAATGCATTCTTTTCTATCTGTGTAGATGCTGTAAGAGGGAACATTCCTCTTGGTTGAAAATTAGAAAGGAATAGGCCAGAACAAAGTTAAATGTCTGTTATTCAGTGCTGTCAAGAACTCCAGTGATATGCTTAGATATTTTTTGAACCTTAATTTAGCTTCTGTAGTAGATAAATAGCTAATTAGTCCCTGGAGCTTCAAAATTATAAAACCCAGGGTAACAAAATTTTTAAAATTGTGCATAGGGGTTATGTTGGTCGAGGCAAAAGAAGGTTCTCATTACATCTCATGTTTCAGCAAGGGTCCTGTGTGGTATTTAAATGTGATAATGCACTTGGAGTTACTCAGTGATGCTCCATTATGAATTAATAATGTTCTCTGGTGACCAGTAAGGCTTTTCACTACATTTCTGTGTAAACTAACAACTCATAATAATGGTTTTGCCCTAGAACTAAATGCCATGAATGGTAAAAATAAGATTGGGAAGCATCATTTTAAGGGCAGATTATACTAAGGAAATCACTGCTATGCTTCCTTAAAATTTTAATTATCTAATTAGATTCTGAATTTTAATAACTGTTTACCTTTAAGAAAATAATGCAATTATGCTCAGAGCAGTTATTTCACCAAACAATAAAACTATAGGAGACTATAAAATGTGGTCTTGTGATTTACAGAATACAAGGATGAGAATATACACTGAAGGGAAAATTAAAGAAAAAGTTAATGTGTTAGGGGCTGCAAAGGGAGTAAAAACAGCATTAAATATCAGTGGGGAATAGAATTGACTTGTTTTCTTTCTAAATTATTTTTCAATTCCCATCCCAAATGTTTCATGTCAATATTTTAGATGGTACATTTTAAAATTCTTCAAAGTACCTACATATGACACAGACCTACTTCATCTGGAATCCACAAAGTTCAAAAACTTAGTATTATCATCTTTAGAATGCTGAGATGCAAAAAGCAAGTAAAAATATTTTGAAAATATAGTCATTTACATGAATTACCCTTTATTCAGGAAGATTATGGGTTGTTTTGAGTTGTTTGCCTATAAATCTAAAAAAAATTCAGTTTCATATAGATAACAACGAAAGTTTAGGTTTTCCAGTAGACTTCCACTGTATGAACAAGCATTTATTGAGTATCTACTATGTACATGCTCTGTGATGAATCAGTCAAGTTACTGTCTGGTAGAACTAAAAGTAAATTAGGAAAGATAAGTACACAGAAAATTGCAATGTAACATGATACATGTTCATAAAGGTAAACACTGGGGAGTGTGAAAATACTAAGGATGATTCAGCTACTTCTGCCTTACTGTTGCGGAGAGGACAGGGAAGTCTTCAGAAAGGCTCTGGCTTGTGAATAGGATATTCAAGGAGGGAGTTGATCTTAGATTATCAGAGGAACGGGGCTAGTTTCTTGGATACGGGCAATCACCAGGAACCCATTCTTCCTTTAATATTCTGCTGTTGCTATCTTGAATTTATTTAAGTGCCCCATATTTTCATATTTTTATTTTACAGAGGACCTTATGAATTATATAGTCAGTCCTGCATAGAAAATAGAGGACTATTAAAACATCTGCATAGTCTCTCTTCTCAAGGAGCTACCAAACTAGGATGTTAGTAAATGGCCCAGATTGAGGAAGAAAGAAAATGATACAATGCAAAGAATCTAGTGCTATGAATATATGGATGCATTTTAAGACAAGTTAGGGAAAGCAAAGATAAATTTTCTGTGGCATAGCCCTGTTGTAAAAGGGAGTATGTTTTAGAAGTAACAATTGAATTGGACCTTGAGAAAATGCTTTGTATGTTTCACAAAAGGTGAAGAAAGGCAGTTTAGTCTGAGAAAAGAGCCTATGCAGAAAAAAAGAAAGCATTCATTCACTGACATATTTATTGGTTGGTAGTTGTGTTCCAGACACTTTTTCAGGATGCAGCAACAAACAAAATAAAGTTCCTTCCAGGGTGGAGCATGCATTTTCATGAGGAATCTAGAGAATAAAAAAAAAGTAAATGAACTTGGAATGATCAGTTATGATAGGTACTAAGAAGAAAAATAAAGTATGATAAAAGGGTAGAGAATGTAGAGGAGGCATTTATAATTAGATTCCTGCAATGGTAATATTTCAGCAGAGATTTGAATACAGTAAGATAGTAAGCAATATAGTGGGAACAGCAAGTATAAAGTGTTAAGGCAGGAATAACACTAATTTCTAAGAAAATATAGAGCCATATTAGGAAAAGAAAGGGTAGTAGGCAAGATTTTGGAGGCTCAGACCAAAGCCAAGCAAGAAGGGCCTTGTGTAGGCTATGATAAGGACTTGCAGTTGTATTCTAAGTAAGATAATTGCTTTTAGAGAGTTAATAGCAAAAGAAGAACAAGTCTAAGGATCTAAGTTGTGTCACGAATGATTTCCTTGGCTTCTCTGTGGATAACAGAGAACAGAAAGTCAAGAGTGGAATCAGGAAGACCAGTAAGAAAGCAATTACACCAACACAGTCAAGAGATGATGGTGGCTACATTGTCTACAGTGGTGTGATAGAGGTAGTACTGGGATGTAGTTAGATCTGAGATATATGTTAGGACAGAGGTAACATGATTTGTTATGGATTTGATGTGTGGAATGCAAAAGGATGTTTCCTTTTTTATGGCCTGATAAAAATGGAAGAATGAAGTTGTCACTTCTGTGGGGAAATACTGTATACATTTTGTGTAGGGGAGCTAGTTTAGGCCATGAGAAATGAAACTTTAAATTTTATATAAATAAAGAAAGGGGGGTATGGCTGCAGAGAGAGGGAAAAATACCATATCAGGTCTTCTAGATTAATAGAAAGACTTTGGATTTTCTCTAAGCAAATCAAATCCCAGAAGAATGTAATGAATCCTTCATTTAAAAAGGATTATTTTGACTACAATGGAGAAATTCCTTTGGAGAAGAAGGATAGGGATCTACCATAAGATCATTGTAACAGTCCATATAAGAGGCAGTGAGGTGTGATGCTTAAATATTTGTAATTAATTTGGAGAAGAGGGAATGAATTTGAGAGATAGCCATGAATTCTTTTATATATCAAATAATTTCTAGCCTTATTTCCAAGCCATTATTTTGGGGGCTTGGAAACATATGTCAGTGAATAAATCAGACAATAATTTATGATTTCATGGAACTTATATTCTAATGAGGGAAGATAGATAACAAAACAAATAAGTGATCTGTAATGGAGTTAAGAAGGTAATAAGTGGTATGGAGAAAATGTAGTCAAGAAGGAAGATAGGTTGTGATGGGAATAGTTGCAAGTGAAAACATGGAGGGCATAGCAGGTCTTACTGAGAAAATGACATTTGAATAAAGAAGAAAGGCTTGATTTAAATTTTCTATAAGTACATTCATTCATTCAGCAAATATTTGTGGAATAAATACTGTGTCCTGAAGCACTCTTCTAGAAATTGCCACTCAGTATAACTAATTTTTGTTTTCATAACATCTGGAAATATACACAATTCACATTATGATTTTAAAGGGTCTTCTGGGGGGGCAATGTTTGTTTTATAACTTTTTTCACGCTTTTGGATCATAGAAACCTTTCAGATACCCTTTAAAGATTGTCCCCATAGATGAAATATCATTCTTAGAATAGCAATTATAGGAAAACAAGGAAGGAATTAAAATATTTGGTCTCTGCAGTGAAGGACTCTAGTGCACTACCTTTGGCATATGAACTTACGTTTAATCCCATAATAGTGCTCTTTGAAAATGCCTATATAATTGAAATGATGTTGGAAAGGACTTTTTGTATTATAAAAACACATCTCATCTGAGACTTACCTGTAAACCCTATCTAGAATAGCAGTATCCCTACAAACATTTCTTCCCCCACTGCCTTGCTTCATCTCCATATCACCTACCACCAGCCAACATATAATCTCTCATTATTTACTTTTTATTGTTATTACTATTACTTTTGTTGATGATGATGTCATTGTTGTTATTTTGGCTGTTTTTTATACCAGAATACAAGCTTCATAAACTCCAAGTGGTCAGAGGTATTCTCTGTCAAGTGCACTGCTGAAACTCCAAAATCTAGACTGTCTGTCATACACTGGTAGATCTTTTATTTAAACTTTATAGTTTAAATTGTCAAGCACATCAATTTGAAATAGGAAGAAGATGAGGAGGAGAAGGACTATGAGGAAGATTTTAGGAACCCCTAATCAGTATTAGTCTGTACTAGTATTGAACTTTATGAGGTGTGTCCATATAATCTGAGTTAATCCTCTTTGGTCTTTCAGCATATGTCTCTGGAGTAGCTACTTAGGTAAGGTGCCTGACCACCAATTCAAATTTCTCTTTTACTAAAACTTTTCCCAAGACATGGTACTTTCAATGCCAAAACAGAGAAAGTCGAGTACAAACCAGAATGATTGATCACCCTCTGATCAAGAGTGTAGGTGCAGCACTGGAGTTGTGGCTCAGTGGTAGAGCACTTGCCTAGTATGCATGAGGCACTGGGTTCAGTTCTCAACACCACAGAAAAATAAAATAAAGGTATTGTGTCCACCTACAAATATATATATATATACATATATTATTTTTTTAAAAAAAGTGTGAGTGTAATCTGAGGATATAAACTATGACTAAGCACAAAGTACTTCATAATCCAGCTCTTTTTCTCTCTCATTCTGTGAATTTGACCCTCCCCTTCAACATGCAGCATCTATTTTCAACATCTACAGAATAAGGGTCTGAACTAGATGTTTTCTACTGATCCTTCCAGCTCTAACAGTCTGTGGTTCTTGTTGATATGCATAAGAGTTTAACCCATTGTATTGATCTTACAATGTGACCTTAACAACTGAGCTAGCTAGTAAATTGAATACAAGCACTTAATTTAATAATCAAACCAGCAGCATTTGCAATTGGAAAATGTCACTAATATTACATTTTAGATATTATTCCAAAAAGTCTACCACCCAATATTTGTGCTGTTTTCTAAATTTAAGGAGTATATGTTGGAGTTGGCTCCATTAAGATGACCCCAAAGCTTTTGGTTTGATCACTGTTCCTCTAAGGTAAATTAGAGAAGTGAAGAGTAGGCTATTATCATAGTGGCCATTAAGAAGAATCCTAATTGCCCCAAACTGTTTACATAGTTTTCCCATTGCCTTAAATTATGTTAACAATGGATATAAAATTTATATCGGGAAATATATCAAAAAACATTCAAATTTCATCATTGAAAATGAATGTGCCTGATTAAACAGTTTCTGCTCAATATAGAAATAAGTAAAGAGTTGTAAGGCACAGAGAAATAATTCAAGGGAATTGGGGAAAGGGACACCAAAAAAAAAAACCCAAAAACAACCTTAAGTGAGAAACGGCTCAAGCATCACCAAGATATCATTATGTACCATGTTTCCCCAGATTCTTGTCATTCTCTAAGACCTGGGTCTTCAGATTAACCAAATGGTATTTTTAGAAAACCTTCTTTTCTAAGCTTTTCTTTTTTTTTTCTCCCTCCTCCCCAAACTGATTTACTACTTTAGCATGGATGACACACACATTTATCTGACTTACAATTCTCATGAGTTCCTTTAACTTTAATCAATTCCCAGATAGTTCACATCAAATTTGGACTCATACATAACTGCAGTTAATATTTGGTGTCAGAATAGAAATAAAACATTTTCTGTGGGTGGTAAATTTCCCTGGTAAGAGTGAATTTTTCCTGTCTTGCTTTCTTGCTGGCATTGGGTTCAACTTCTGTATGTATTTTATTATAGTTCCTTATACTTGTACCTTTCCTTCTTGTCTTGTGGCCTGTCTGGGTATTGATTCAATGCCCCTAATTAAATCTATCATTTCTTTTCTTCAGTTTCAATTTGCATTGATTTTTGACTTTTCATACATTACTTTAGCCTATTTTCAACCAGGTTTTGGATAATATCCCTTCTTCTGGTTTGTCCTTCAGCTAGTTTGTTTTTCACAAATGTAGCATTTTCATGTAAGTAAGACTGTTGAACTAACTAAAACAATATCCATATGCTTATAGCATGCCTCAGTCCTGAAACGGACACTTCAGCTACTAGTATCTGCCTTACTTCTGACTGAAGTATGTATCCTTGTATGTCTTGCTCATGGATTCAGGCCCTAATCTTTGGTGGCACTCAAAATAAATCTCTTTTATCTAAGTAATAGTCCTTTAGTAATTTTTGCTAGCCTAAATCTTATATTCTTCATAGTATATAGTCCTGTTTCTTAACAAGTTCCTTGTTATGTTGTGGTTGAAAGTTCCTATATAATGACTGACTCTTTTCTCTGGTTATTCTCCTTGTGGTGGCACTCAAAACAGAATACAGTATCTCAAAGACACAACAAATGGAGAACACTTATCCCTATTTCACTGCACAGTTTTTAATTTTCAGCCTAAATTTGCAGTAATGTATGCCTTAACAATTTCAGTACACCAGTAGTTCTCAAAACATTTGGCCCTGGATTGGTAGCATCAGTATCAGTACTACTTCAGAACTTAAAACATGCAAATTCTCAGTCTGGATCACAATGAACTGAACCAGGAACGATGAGAGTGTAGCTCTCCACACTGTGTTTTAACAAGACTTATCGGTGCACACTGAAGTTTAAGAACTATTGCACTCTATGTTGATATTCAGTTCCTAAATATTTCATATGTGAGCTCCTTCTATACCATACCTCCTATACCCAGCACATTTTTGACTTAAGTTTTCCCAGTTATACTGCACTTCATTAGATTCATTTCACTGCTCATTTTGTTAAATGATCCTGGACTCTGAAGCTGTTCTCCAATATACTTGCTCACCCTCACAGCTTCAGCTTTGTGTCAACTGCAAATGAGATAAACATGATTCAAATGTTTATTAAAATATTTTATTTTTCTTCATAAGAAGCAAAGTTTATCAGTTTCTTCAGCAGAAAAGTTACATTTTTAAATCCCAGAAACTGAATCTTCAAGTGCTATGTTCTAAGGAAACTCATATGTGTTGGACTATGTGTCCAAAGAAACTGGAGCTTAAGACAAGTACAGACATGCTGGAGAAAAATGATGATAGTTAAAAAGAGGCAACCAAATTGGGCCTTCCTTCACAAAGTAAACAGGAAGCAATTAATCAAATCATTTGGAAGGTTAAATTTAGGCTAGTCATCTGGTTATCAATCAGTTCTTTGTTTTAGAATCACATGGAAAGGTTTAACAACTAGTTCCCAGAGAACTGATGCATTTACTCTAGAGAAAGACCTGGACATGGCATTTTTAAAATGGTTTCTTGCATGAATCCAATGTGTATCTAAGGTTGATTGAGGAACAATGAAATAAGACTTTCTATAGACTTTGGTATTGATTTGAGTGAAACACAAGTTTATAGCAGGGTTTTGAGCAGTAGAGTGGCATGATCTGACTTATGAGTTGTTACTAGGACAACTGGCTTCCTTGTTGAGAAGAGAATAAGATATATGACACAGAAATGACACAGATGAAGTGCTATGGGTTTTCAAAGAAGTGAGAGCTGACTACTCTAGGATGAGATGCAAGACTTCACAGAGGAGTAGGTTGCATATGAACTAAATTTTGAAGCTGTACAAAGTATACATGTGAGGGGAATTTCAGGCATATGAGATGGCATGAAAAAAGGCAGAGAAGTAAAGAGATGCAGACAATATTTGTTGAATAGCATATTCATGACATATTAAGTCAGAGACAAGAGAAGAAGATAGATTGAGATTCTATTTTATCCTTGCAGTTCTCAAATGGCAGGCTCAGGGTTTTAAACTTACTACTTTGGGTTACAAAAACTGGTTGAGAGCTTTTATGCAGGAAAATGACACCTCTGGAGCTGTTGATTTTTCTCTGTAACTACCTCACATCAAGTTACTTATTAAGCATCACCATTCTGTCTCTGACATTTCTCTAAAATCTATCCTCTCTCTTTTAAACTATTATCACTGCTTCTTTGTTAAAGTGACCCTTGTAAAATGGACAGTCCTGGCACTTTACTTATGCTAAGATTTATCCACTCTAATCTACGGCACTTTATTATTTCTCTTCACATGAAGGTGATGTCCCTGGAAGATGTGTCAATTTATATATGTGTTTCTAATTCACTACTTTACTGCCTTCTGTTTTTTATTTTTCTCTTTATTAATTGTATATATACTATTCATAATAAGTAATATAGTTAATTAACCTAAGTATCCATCAACTAATGAATCAATAAAGAAAATGTATCTTATATACATAACAGAAAAATATTCATCCATAAAATATGGAAACCCTGTTATTTGTAACACCATGAATAGACTGGAAGTTGGAGGACATTATTTATAGCTTCAGACTGTACTTATAAATATAAAACATTTGAGTTCCCTAGGGGGGGAAAAACAACTTCTGAGAGAGCAGTACTGGTGGGAAATATGCGGTATAATGGTACAATTAGTATATTTTCAAAAACCACAATATAAGTTCACAAAAATAATATTTCTCACTGAAGAGTAGGCACTGATACTGAAATATGGACTTAACTTGTGTTTAATTTATCATTTATTGCATAATTTCCTCTATGAAATTTGTTCCTAATACTGTTCTCATGATTTTGCATTTACTTCAGCTACTTTTCTCAAGCTTTTCATGTATTTGTGTACTTATACAACATGATAAAGAATTACTCATAATGCTTTTCTTCCCATTCATTAGAATGATGCTTATGAAGGATCTTATTTTTACAAAATAAGGCTTTTATAAAAATTCTCAGAAAACAATCTTGTATAATTACTTTATGATTGAATTATTTTATTCAATTTAAACTAAAGAGCACAATCATATTACTTTGGTTACGAATGTCACAAAATATCCCCTTTAGAACAAACACTGCAGCCTGACCCATTGATGACTTCTCTGGAGTCCATACAAAATATCTTGTCTCCAGGAAGTATGAAGTTAAGGGTAAGGGATATACAAATCTTTTCTTTACTTGAACTTATTTTCTTTCTTTTTCTCTGGTATGAAGTTATATCTCAGGTCTCCAAACCCATGTCTCATTCCAATCTAAACAGAATTGGATACAGTGGTGACTGGTTGCAATGGTGGTGGCAGTCCCTAAAAGGGACTATTCACATACTCAGAGACAATCATAATGATGGCTCCTGGTATTTTCAAAGACTCAGTATTATCTTAGAGAAAAAATGTGGGATATTACCTCTTAATATCCCTTAAATCTACTGAGGCAGTGCTTTGCACATGATAGATACTCAGTAAATATCTGTGGCATATTAGCATAAAACTGTTAAATGTAAACCTTTATGTAATGCAAATAGTGTATTTTTAGAAGTGAGACTAAACCTCTTTAGTAAAATATATTTATGGAAAGGAACTGATGAATATTTGTAGAGTATGATAATTTGATAATTTTATATCAAGTGTCTTAATCATGTTTTTGTCAATTATTTGTGTCTAACATGATGGCTGGTTAAAAATCAACTTCTAGCATTGGGGCATCTGATAGTGGCATTAGTGAGAATGGGAACTTGAGCCTTTCTCTGGATAGTGCACTGATTCTAACTTGAGAAGGTGGGAAGATGAGAGGGGAAAAGAGAGGGAATAGACAGGGAGATAGATTTTGAATTTATCTATTTCAAAATAAGTGCAATCAAAAGAATGGATGTTGTATCATCAGAGTGCTTTTTGCCATATGGCTTAAGAATCTTGGTATGGATTGACTTTAAGAATGAAAGATGACAGTTTCTACTGTACAGACCTCACCAACAATGCCATTGTTTTTAGAGTTTTGGCTTTTGCCTTGGTGTTTCTTCTTTCAAAAAGGATTTTTCCAATGGCACTTTCAGGAAAATCAGGTTGATGTATCATACTGCTTTAAGTAGTCTTTTGTTTCAGATCAGTTAACAAGCAAAGTAGTATGGTAGTGATATTTTCACTGCTCCTCAGATGGGGCTTGGTGTGCAATCCAACTTGTAGATACAATCATTTTGCTTCAGTTAAAGGATAGCTGTACCATCTGTTCACTATGTCTCAGCTATTCAGAATTGTAGAAAATTTTAATATTAAAAATTATTGCTCCAGGATAATATTTTATGGCATTTAAAATTGTTCTTTTGTACAGTGGGAAGTGATCTGGATCACTGCAAGGGGAGCCTTTCGTCAGAATGAGACTGAAGTGTAGATTCAGATAAGTGGAAATGAGTGAGGTTAAAGAAAAAGAAAAAAGTTGATAGATGCAGAGAAAGGACCCTTTTCCATAAGATGAAGACCCTTCTAAGATTCATGGTCTCTATTCCCAAGCAATCTTAATAAGGGTTCTTCCTACAGGTCAGGACACTCAAGACATGGAGTAGGGGACTTCGTGGGATAGTTTTTACAAAAGCATTGACAGGATTCTTGTAAAAAAGATAATATAGAGAAAAAGGCTACTATAGCTGGCATATAATAAGCATCATTAATAGCAGCTTTATACAGCATATGATACTAGAGAAATAGACTTGAGAAAAAATCAATTTTACCGCTTTCTAACTATATGACCTTAGGCAAGTTACCTAATCTATCTGAGCCTCAGTTTTCTTTCCTGCAAGATGGGCACAATGATAATATTCCAGCTCATAGAGTTCTATAAGTATTAAATTAGATTGAAGTATATTTAGATCCTAGAACAATATTTAAAACACAATAAAACTTCAGTGAATATAGCTTTTAAGCAGTAAACAAAATGATGATTATCTGCAATATCACTTGATTTTCATGAGCATCTCTGCTGCAGTATGTTTTCTTTTTCTAGCTACTTGCAGACTGTTTTAGCTATTGCAATGGTTTTGGACCACTCTACAAAAGATAGATCGCTGTGCCTATTTTATGATAGTGATTTCATCAAAACATTTCTGAGTTTACCATTTAAAATGAATAATTCAAATCTACTCATTTTGCTTGAGAAAAAACAAGAGTACAAAAGAGAGAGATTGCCCCAGCTCGTGCAGTTTTATTATTGGCAGAACTAAGCCTTGTACCTAGGCCTACTGACTCTATGTCATGGATTCTTTTCTCAGCCCCATTGCTGCCTCTGTTAAGGAAGTGCATTCCTTCCTTATACATATCACTTGCAGAGCACATTCAGTCTCAGGAAGGAAAGCTCCTTCCTTATCCTCTGAAAGTATAGAGGTTATTTTCCTAGGTTTGCTTTTGCTTCTATCTATGACACTGTATTGAATTACTTTTCTAAAAAAAGATCCTCAGTAACACTAGACAATAGATTGCTCAATAGCCACAGGTGACCAGGGTCTACCCTGCCATACAATGCAGTATAAAATATTTCTTATATTGCAGAGAATTCTGTTGGATATCAGGGGTTTATGGCCTATTCCCAATAGGGATAAGCTTCCAGAAAACCAGAATCTCAACTGGACCAGATCCTACTTGGTCACTTGCTAACTAGATTCCCTGAAATGATAAAGCACCTTATTCTCTCTACCCATGGCCATAAGGAAAGGTACTTTATTTTTTATAATTATATCTATCTATAACATTTTATGATATAAATAAATAGTGCCAAAGATCATGTGTGAGGCAATATAGGAATACTCACAGGTGAAATGATTAGATTATGAAAGCTATAACATAATCAATGTATTAATAAATTTTATGGATTAATTTGAAAATACTACCATTCTGGGTAGTAACTAGAGACAGGTGTGGTATGTCTGGAGGAATTAGGTCACTGGGGATTATAGTTTTTGAGTTTATATTTTGTCATTGTTGAGCAGAACTCTAACTCTTTACCTGTCCCAGCCCCCCCCCCCCTTTACTGGCTGCAATGAGCTGAGCAGAGCTTTCCTCCACCATGCACTTCCACCATGATGGCCTGCCTCACTTCAGGCCCAGAGCAATGGAGTTGATTGACCATGAACTGAACCTCTGAAACCATAAGCCAAAATAAACTTCTCTTCCATTAAATCATTCTCACCAGGTCTTTTGGTCATAGGAGAACAAAGCTGAGTAAAACAAATATATGTATATAGATATAAAATATTTTATATAAATATTATAGAAATAAAATATATAGATGTGGAATACAGTAAATATGTAGGTTTAATACATATGTAGATATAGGTCTAGAATATATAGATACAGAATACATATTATATATATAATAGATGTAGATATTATCTAAAATACTTGATACATTCTCTTTTGCTACACTGCCTCTTATATAGTGTCACAGACAGAGCAAAAGAACAGCATGCTATATATAGTTGCTATTGCTTACATATAAAAGTAGGAAGAAAGAAACCCATCAACTTACAGCACTGATTTGCAGAGCAGCAATGCTACCTCAATAACAATGACTGTAAAGGATTACAACAGTCTGTATTAAAATAATATTTTTCTATATTACCTTGCAAATATTTGTGCATATGCAATTTATAAGCTTCTGATTTATGCATTTAAAATTCATCTAGTGGCTTTTTTTCTTAGAGAAAATAAGGGGGACAAGAAGATTGAAAGTTAATCAAGAATTTTAAAGTTATATTTTAAGAGCTCATGTGAAATAACCTTTACTGGGGCCCTATTCTGAGCCAATAACTACATGTTGAGCACTGGGCCAGAAAGATGGGGAGATGGAGAAAGGGGATGCAAAGAGTTGGGCTTGAAGTCTTTAGCAATCAGTAATTTGGGAAAACTGGAGAGAGCACAAAGCATTTCCAACTTTGACCTATCTTTCCTTTGCTGCTTTTATATTCCTTATAGTGAAAATCCAGGAAGGAGAAGAAGGAATTAGATTAAGATCTCAAATCCTCCTTGAAAGTTGCATTTTAAGAGGATATTAATTTTCATAATATTTCAATGGGAAGAATCAGGTGAAATTAAGACCATATTCACTGGATATTTCCTAGTCTAGAATATTAGACTCCCTTTTTAAAAAAATGCAAGTTTTAAGTGCTTATAGATATCTCATGCTAAAAAGAATAGAACAATATTTTACAAAATCATCCATATGCTTGTGTCCCCAAACAATATCATTAACATTTTGGAAAATTTGATTCATTCTATGAATATGTATGCAACATCTGACCTGTGCCAGATTGGGCACTGGAGGTATATCAAGGAATAAAAGAGAGCCCCTGCATTCATGGAGTGTCAATTCAGAAATGAAAAAAACAACAAATTATTAAACAAACAAATGAATAAAGCCAAATACTGATAGGTACTATGAAGGAAAATATAGTAATATCAGGGTGATAAAGACTGATAGGGATAAAATTATAAATAAACAGACTGGGAAAGTGTGCAGACATGGTATTTGGTCTGTGAGCTGAAAGATAAACATAAGCCAGTTATGTGAAGATCAGAAGGAAATACATTCCAATTCAGAGAACATATATTGCAAAAGCTCAAGGACAAGAAGTTGCTTGAAGTATTCAAAGAAGTAATAAAAGTTCAGTGTGGGCTGTAGCTTTGAGAGACCGAAGGAGGGTATAAGCTCAAAGTTTCTACTGAGATTTTTAAAATACTCAGAATTATATTTGTTTTTCTATTATTTTCCTTTTCTTGGAATGCTCCTTCTTAAAATATCCTGTTAAAATTTTATAGGTTTCATATATTATTTATCTAATATTAATAATGGCTATTAATGAGATTTCTAACAAATTTCACTCCTTAAATCAATACTATCTTTATTTTTCATATGTTTGTTTTATTGTGTTCTCTATATACCCATTGGATAAATTCAAATGTCTACTATGCCATGGCTATGTGCATATTTAAGAATGAAAAAGTAAAAACATTTTGAAACTGTACAATTGTTTACTAGTAGATTTCAATGTGTTAGATATCCATATGTCAGTATCTATAGATCATTTATCCAGAGATTGGTTCTTTAATCTCTCCCATTGAGATCTAGCCTGGATTCTGTAGTGTCGGGGGAGGTATGATAAATAAATATTTACCTATATTTTATATATTCTTTAATGACTTTCTGCTTAGTACATAATACAGTACATTAAGAATGCATGCTAATATAATACAACATGCCATATATAACACAACAAAATGTAGTACAGCATAATAACAAATAATGTAAACCAAGGTCTATATATATATAGTCCAGTGGCCTCAGCTTAGCATCCCAGGTTTGAACTTGGCACCCAATACTCACTAATTATGGTATTTTTTGCAAGTTACTTATTTCTCTGTATGTGAATGTCTTCTCCATGAAATGAGGATAATAACAGAATCCACCATATGGTGTTGTTGCAAATATTATAATGTGATAATATAGGTAAGATTCTTAGAGCAGTTTTTGATATACCAATAGCAGTAATCAATATCTAATGAATATTTGCCATTATTGACTATTCTGCATCAATCCCACACTATTGTAATATTATGATTGTGATGTTTTAAAAGTAATGGAAAAGGTATTTGACCTTTCTCTGCAGCCCTAACTGATAAAACGTGGGTCAATGAAAGAAGCTCTTGTAGGAAAAGTTGTGGGCAAAATAAGGAAAAGAAAGTCTTTTTTAACATTATTAGTGCCCAAATGTGGAATAGACCACCTCAAGATTCAGTGAGCTCCTTGATAATAAAAATGTTCAAGAGAATATTTGTCAAACATTTTGTGGCACTGAAGGAGGTTTCTAAAAGCAAGACTATTTACATTGAATGAACATTGTGAAACTTTAAAAAATCTGACATTTATAATCCAAGCACTACAACTTTATAAAATGACAATGATGAATCAGAAAGGTAGAAATAGTAGTACCAATTTGACCCTAGTTTTTAATGACTCTGCCCTTTTACCAGACAAAAATAAAACGTCTTTGTTAAACTCTAATGGACTACCATATACAACACTACTGAAATCACATTTCTATAAAATAAGAATTGTGGAGAAACAAAATCATTAGAGAGAAAATATAAAAACTTGACTAGTTTTGGTATTTCTGGGCAAAACTGGTTCATCATAAAAGAAAATCAATTCAGATTCTTGCTCAGTGATATAAAATTCAATAAAATAAACAGTCATTACAGTTGGCATTAAATATAATGCTGTGAGTGGGTGGCCAATAGTTGTCAAGAAGAAAGAGATGATTTGAACTTTAAAGCAAAGCATCTTTCATGGCTTAATAAGGGCAACTATTTGTTAATGTTCTGAAATTTAGAATGCCTACTGAATCTTTCAAGTACTGAGATATATACTTAAGGATACCTTTATCTCCAACTTGATTCCTCTTAAATTTCATTTTCTTTTCAAATAACAACTGAGTATTTCTAGCAATAACACACACTGCGACAATTCAGTGTATTTAAAAATCCTAAGCAGGAGCCAAATTGAAAGCAAATGACCCCTGAGTGCCCATGACAAATGTTACTCACCAGAAGTGAGTCATAAAACTTTAAATTTCCTTTTCCAGAAGAAAAATGATAGATTGATTCAATCCTAGCTCTTCCTGCATATCCAAAGTCACATCTTTATCAAATTCTTGGCTTAGGTACCACCTAGAATCACAGAACCTGATTATCATGACAGGAGACTTATAACCTAAGCAAAGGCAGAGGGAAAAAGTTAGAAACTCAGTCTTACAAGTCAACATACCTGAGTTGAAATCTTGACAGGTATCTTGAGTGTGTGCCTCCCATATATACAATATGGGAATAAAAATAAAAGGTTGACATAAGGATGAAGAGAGATGTTGGACATACAATCACTGCAATGGATCCTAACATAAAGTAGATTCTTAAACATTGAATTATAAAGAGTAATGATTGTTACCTTTGAGACCTGGGAGAAGACACAGTAGATAGGAAGTCAATGTAGATAAAAGAAAGCATAGACCACAACTCTCTGCCTGATGGTATTAGTTGAACACTTCAAATATAAAAATCTTATCCCCATCATTCTTTATACTGACCCTCCCACTCTCAAAACTTCTGTATCTTCCCAGAGAGCCTGGAAGGATTTGAGCCACTCTGGCACAACTACATTCACTTGCCTCCTGCATTTCCCATGACTTGACCTGCTCATGTCACATAATAGTTTTGACTTTATCCCTCAAGTGATTATTTCAGGTTGTCTCTGTCTAATTTTTTTTCTATTTGTCATACACATTGTCCATCACACTCTTGAAAACCTTGTGGTCTGGAGTACTAAAATATAAGTTATTGAATTATAAGATATGAAGACAAAGCCACCTTAGCACATAGTCTAGATATTAATAATTAAATATACTGTTATATGTGGCTATGTGGAAGAACACATGCCTCTGTTTTTGTAAATATATATATCCCCTTCCATCAGTGCTAAATCAACCTTGATAGATGCCTATCATTATGTTCATTGTATTCAGTGCTGTGAAAAGTCATTTATAATTAGCTCAATTGCATAACATCAAGGGAATGGTAAAGTACATTATAATACATCCATATGATGTACCATTATGCAACTATTAAAATTATGTTTACAAAGGGAAATGGAAAATGCTAATATTATATTGCCTAGTGAATAAAAATAGGTTATAATAATGTTCCACATAATATGCTTTAAATCATCTAAGAAAAATTATTCAATATGTATATTACTATATAAAATAATGTAATAATAATATATATGAAATATAGAACATATATGTATCAAATGCAAAAGGTATTTAAGTATATATATATATATATATATATATATATATATATATATATACACACACACACATATAAACTTACTGGAATTAAGTATGATATTTACAGGGATTATCTGTGGATAAAGGGATTACAGGTGATTTTTATTTTTTGTTTTATAATTTCCTTTCCTTTTTTACACTTAATATTATGTAAGATGCAAGTGATGCTTTTATAATCAGTAATAAATAAGTATTCTTTATTCCAAATAGTTAACATAACCAAAGTTAATTGTGTTTGAGCTGTTAAATCAATTAATCATCTAGGTAATTGATATCTGAAACTCTGACTTCTTGCCATCTTGAGTACACATGGTTTCCTAGACTAGCAAGGACAAATGGAAAAAATTTTACCCTGTAAGCTTTGGTTTATGAATATGCTAAGTAGTCATAGAATTATATGAATACCAACTCTTTATGCTATGACTCATATCCTGTTCTAAGAAATAAGGGTTGTGGTAATATGAATAACCATCCAAATATCTCCATATCCTAATCTCTGGACAAAAAATACTTTGTAAAGGCGATAAATAGAGTATCTTGAAGTGAGTTCCTAAATGCAATCACATGCATCCTTGTAAGTGAGAGGCAAAGAGATATTTGTCACCGACAGAAAAGTATAATCCAATATCAAGCATGAAGGCAGAAATAAGAATGATGTAGCCACATATTAAAGTTAGCCACCACCAGAACCTGGAAGAAGCAAGGAAGACACTTTTCAATAGAATCTCTGGAGGGAGCAGAGCTTGACCAACACCCTGATTTTGTAGTTTATTTCAGACTTCTGTCCTCCAGCATGATAAGAGAATAAGATTCTGTTGTTTTAAACTACCAGTTTGTGGTAATTTGTTCTAGCATCCAGAGGACACACATACTTATAGTGAAATACATGAAACATGACCCCTGACTATTATGAGTTTGTAGACTAGGGGTAGAGTGAGGCATAAGAAGAGAAAATTATAAAATGTTTTAACAAGACTAGGTCTCCCCAGGAGGGCTGGGGAAGACTTCCTAGAGAATGTCACATCGGAGCTAAATCATGGAAGATTA